>WNWK01003029.1:0-77500 GCA_009830355.1 Cherax destructor
AGAGCATATTCCATTTGTAGAATATCATGACAAATAAATTGATTTTGAAATTTTAAGTATTTTTTCTACAATCTGCCAAGTAAGTGACATATTTTCTTTTTTAAATTATGGGTTAAATGATACTTGAAAGATTGATAAGGGCTTAAATCTTATTAATAGATGAATTTGATACATATTTGTATGATCTGTAATGTATATATTACTGGAATTGATTTTATAACTATTAACCTAAGTACACAAATTGTAGCACCATTATTCATTAAACAGAGTTGAAGGACCCATATGGGTCAAGTGCCTATGGTAACGCGATAACTTCAACAAAACTGAGGTGATTATAAAAGACCTTCTGTAATAATATATATTTCTGATATGAATTCGCCTTCTCTCTTCCATTAGCACTTCCAATAACATTTGCAAGCTCCTGCAGTATACTTTACACTGATGGTTCTAAATCTTTCAGAGTGGAGATACCTGGTTGTTTTTTCACACAGTGATCTAAGCTCATTTAGCAGAGATATACAGGGTGTCCACAAAAACACTCCCTGATTTCAAACAGGTATAACATGTAACTTTATTGTAATAATCTTTCACAGTTAGTAGCTTCAGATGCAGGATTTCATGCAGTTTCATGTGGTATAGGGTAGCATTAAAAGCACTCAATGTGCGCCCCTCTGGTTGCTCGGCAAACATCAATGCGATAATCCAGTTCGATCCAGACGCTCTGCAACATATCTGGAGTTATCATGCGAACTGCTTCAGTGATCAAAATTTTCAGCTCCTCCGGATTGCTGGTTTACTGGCATGAAGGGTAAGGGTATGGCACGGGTTCCATGCCGCATCTGCACTACTTGCGGTGCTGAGGTCCTCGTGGGCACGGAGGGAGATTTATGCCCCTTTCATTCCTCCTAGGAGCTATTCCTCCACGTTCCCCCTTTTTTTTTTTTTTTTTTTTTTTTTTTTCTAAAAACAAAAAGAAAGAAATAACCTAACCATGAACGTCCCACTCTGTGAACCTACTACCCCCGGGCCACTTCCTGTTACCGCACCCTGTTCTGACTCTGCCTCGTTATTGGACCACTCTTCAGACGCTTCCAATACCCCTGTACCTTTTTTGCTGGTGCTGGTTCATCACCTGCTTCAGGTACCGGGGTTCCGACTGGCCCTTTTGATACGTCTGACCTCCGCTCTTCTCTGACCATGCTTCCGGCTTCTCTCTCTACGGTGCGGCAATTTTCGGGTTGCTCGCCCGTCCCAAGTCAGACCAACTCTGGTCCCACATCTAAACACCCAAGACTTCGTTGCTTCATTTTCATTCAGCTCAGAAACGACCAGCTCGTCACGCACTCCCTTTAAACACTGTTTCACACTACACAATGGACTAAGTTTTTTACTCTGAGACCGACTTCTACTGCCTATCTTTCCGATCATAGTACAGTATTGGTAAGGCGCTCCTACGCCATATAGGTAAAGATATCTCCTTTCACGCTCTCAAAAGCGGCACACGCATCGTCACGGTCCAGAATGCTGGCCAAGCTCGCGATCTTTCTCTCCTTACAACTATAGATGCTATTCCTATCACTATTGAAAAACATCATTCTCTCAATTCTTGTAGTGGTACTGTCATTCTACCCCATACCATTGTCCAACAGAATTTCCAAACATGTGGTGGTGACATTCTGGAGCAGCTTGAGCTCCAAGACCTTCCTATCCTCAAAGTTGACACTTTTGTCCTCCCTGCCCGTCAGCGAAGACGATATCCTTGCAATATTGTTCGCTTAACATTTGACTGCTGTGACCTTTCGCCTTCAGTCTACATTGCGGGACACTGTTTACAAGTTCGAAAGGTGATCCCTACACCGCAACAGTGTAGAAACTGCTGGCGTTTTGGTCATCCGGCGAAATATTGCAGGTCCATGGCCGAATGCCCAGTCTGTGGTGCCGACGACCATGCCAATCCTTCTTGTAGTCTACCTCCCTCTTGCCTTAATTGTCGTGAGGCGCACCCATCTTACTCTCGCCGTTGTCAAGTTTACTTAAATGAGCGTGAAATCCATTGTCTCAAAGAGGCAGAAGGCTTCCCATATGTTATGGCTGTCTCTCATCTACGCCTTCAAGGAAGACTTCCTCGTATTTTCTATTCTCGCATTGCTAAACGTCTCCCCCACTTCAGGGGTCCCAACTCCCGCGGCTTCCTCTGTGGTCACCCCACGACCGGCTCCTGTTCTTCGGGTTGCCGGTGTCGATATAGCACACCCTCTTGCCATTGCCACTGAAATTGGTAATCATCTGGTCTGTATTTCTCAGGGGCTCCATCTATGCCCCTTGTTCCTTTCTTCTAAGTCTGCAAGCGAGTTAGAGCCCTTAGACTTTTCGCCTGCATTCAGCCCTAATTTTATCGAAACTCGATTATGGTGACCAGATATATTCAGCGGCCTCTCCTGCTTCTCTCTCTAGCCTTAATCCCATCCATCACCAGGGATTACATTTATGCCTCGGTGCTTTTCGTTCTTCACCGGTTGAGAGCTTCTATGCAGAAGTGAACATTCCATCCTTGTCCGATCACCGTGATGCACATTGCCTTCGCTATTATGTTCGGTCTCATGACCTCCGCAATCCTTCCATATACGTATAGGATTGTCACATGTTAGTAGACGCTCTTTATTTGTTCGTCGCTACCACCTTTCTATGTTCATGTGGCATCTCCCTTTTCCCAACCCCTTGGGAAGTTGCTGCTGTTCGTGTCTGTTCTTTTCCACTGCCATGGACGAAAGCCCAACTGCCTACGGCGGCTTCTGGCACTCTTTTTCTAGACCACTTTCACTCTCATTCTCATGCCATTGCAGTGTACACCAATGGTTCTAAGTCTTCTGACAGCGTCGGATTTGCAGCAGTGTTTCCGGACAGTGTCGTGCGAGGGCATCTATTATCCTCGGCTAGCATTTTCACGGCTGAATTGTATGCCATTCTTGTAGCACTTATCCATATTGCATCTATGCCTGTATCACCATTTGTAGTCGTTTCAGACTTCCTTAGTGCTTTACAGGCTATCCGAGAATTTGATACACCTCACCCCCTAGTTCTTCGTATCCAACTTTGGTTACGCCGTATCTCTAGCAAACACAAATATATTGTTTTTTGTTGGGTCCCTGGTCATGTTGACATACAGGGCAATGAACAGGCAGACACTGCTGCGCGGTCAGCAGTACATGACCTTCCAGTTTCATATAGAGGTATTCCATTCACGGACTATTTTGCTGTCATTGCTATCCACCTTTGCACCCTTTGGCAACAACGTTGGTCTGACCTGCTACATAACAAATTCCATTCTATTAAACCGAGTATAGGTTTCTGGCCTTCTTGTCATCAATGTCGAGGTTGGGAGACTACTCTCTCCTGTCTTCGCATCGGCCACACTCGTCTTACTCACGGGTATCTCATGGAGAGGCTCCCTGTCCCTCTCTGTGAGCATTGTCAGATTCCAGTATCTGTTCGCCACATTCTGTTGGACTGCCCACTCTATCAACGAGCACGCAGAATTTACCTCCAACGTCGTCTTTGCTCTGCTGCCCTTTCTTTACCTTCCCTTCTTGCTGATGGACCCTCCTTTAATTCAGACTCTCTCATTGACTTTTTGACAGCAACTGATTTACTACACAAACTCTGAAGATTGTGCCTCTAGCACTTCCCTCAGTCCCTTACCTCAATCTCTTGCTACCCTCTATCCCTGCACTATCCACTTCCCCGCTGCACCCCATAACCTAATAATCATCCCTCTCCCTCTTACAACCCATTATCCCTGCATCCTTCTCTGCCCTGCTGCGCTGTATGACCCTTGTGGTTTAACGCTTCTTTTGATTATAATAATAATGGTAGACATCTACCGCCCAAGGAGGTACTACCGTCCTGCCAAGTGAGTGTAAAACAAGTCTGTAATTGTTTTACGCGATGGTAGGATTGCTGGTGTCTTTTTTCTCATATACATGCATGATTTCAGGTACATCTTGATACTTCTACTTACACTAGGTCACACTACACAAGCATATATATACACACCCCTCTGGGTTTTCTTCTATTTTCTTACTAGTTCTTGTTCTTGTTTATTTCCTCTTATCTCCATGGGGAAGTGGAACAGAATTCTTCCTCTGTAAGCCATGCGTGTCAAGAAAGGCGACTACAAGTCGGCTGTCTCCCACCAAGGCAGGGTGACCCAAAAAGAAAATACTTTCATCATCATTCAACACTTTCACCTCACTCATACATAATCACTCTTTGAAGAGGTGCTCAGATACGACAGTTTAGAAGTCCCTCCAAACTGCCAATATCCCAAACCCCCTCCTTTAAAATGCAGGCATTGTACTTCCCATTTCCAGGACCCAAGTCCAGTTAACCTGTTTCCATGAATTCCTTCATTAAATATTACCCTGCTCACACTCCAATAGCTCATCAAGTCCCAAAAACCATTCATCTCCATTCACTCCTATCTAACATGCTCATGCACGCTTGCTGGAAGTCCAAGCCCCTCGCCCACAAAACCTCCTTTACCCCCTCCCTCCAACCTTTTCGAGGACGACCCCTACCCCGCCTTCCTTCCCTTACAGATTTATATGCTCTCCAAGTCATTCTACTTTGATCCATTCTCTAAATGACCAAACCACCTCAACAACCCCTCTTCAGCCCTCTGACTAATACTTTTAGTAACACATCTCCAAATTCTCTGCATAATATTTACACCACACATTGCCCTTAGACTGGACATCTCCACTGCCTCCATGCTGTATAACCCTTGTGGTTTAGCGCTTCTTTTGATTATAATAATAATAATAATAATAATAATAATCCACTGCCTCCAGCCGCCTCCTCGCTGCAGCATTTACAACCCAAGTTTTACACCCTTATAAGAGTGTTGGTACCACTATACTTTCATACATTCCCTTCTTTGCCTCCATGGATAACGTTTTTTTTCCCAAACAGATACCTCAACGCACCACTCACCTTTTTTCTTTCATCAAATCTCTAGTATTATTGTCATTTATCCATTTATTGACATTTATAGTTTTTTTGAGTTGAAAATAATTTACTTTATGAACTTCTAAGATAATATGCAAGTTTACTATACCTAAAGGGAGGACCGGAGTGTTATTAGGCTGTGACTATAACCCTTGTGGTTTAGCGCTTCTTTTGATTATAATAATATTAGGCTGTGCTGGTGCCGTTTTTGGCCATTTTAATAAAAGCGAAATATTGGTTACCATAAAGTAACTTGGAAATGCCTATTTTTGAACGGTTTTAAACCCACAATGAAAGTACATCTAAGTCTCAAGTTGACAAATTTATGTCATTTTTACTTGGAAGCATTTCAATGTTGTTTACAAGACGAAGTAAATATTGTCCAAATATGTTAATACGAAATATTATAATTGCATTCTATTTAGGCTCACACTACCCTTTAAATTTTTATAAGAAGATACATTCTAGTTATTCTATTTAGGCTCACACTACCCTTTAAATTTTTATAAGAAGATACATTCTAGTTATAAGAAGATATATTATTATTTATTTTTAGTTTTCATTAGCGAAAAAAAACTAAGTGAGCGAAAAAAAAAGAATTTAATTGTAGCCCGAATTAGTTTTTGGAACACGGCTTTTGTACGACCCTAGTGGGTTTAGCGCTTTTTTTATTATGATAATTTTGGAACCGCGTCACGTCACGTGACGCGACAATGTTTCAATTTAGGTATTAATTTTGTCTCTATAACAGGGTTTAAACGCCCTGACAGTGCTTTCCCAATCTTTAATTTTAAATCTCATTGTGGATAATCATTACAACTGCAGGAATAGCCATTTAATGAGATCTCAAAATTGAGGGTGGTTTAGCGCTTGTTTTGATTATAATAATAATAATCAAAATTGAGGTACCAGTCAAACGCCATGTTGAGGTATCAAGAAGACATCTTGGGGATTCCACAGCTTCAATTTAAATTCTCCCAGGAAAGTATACCTCTTTTTTATGCAATATCTTACTAATTATAGGTATAAAGTGTGGATTCACCTCATCCCCTAGTTCTTCGTATACAACTTTGGTTACGCCGCATTACTAGCAAAAATAAAGAAATATTACCAGTTTCATATAGAGGTATTCCATTCTCAGACTATTTTACTGTAATCTCTACCCACCTTCGCAACCATTGGCAACAACGTTGGGCTGATATGACTTATAACAAATTACATTCTATCAAACCAAGTTTGGGTTTCTGGCCTTTTTGTCATCGATACCGAGGTTGGGAGACACTCGTCTTCACATCGGACACACTCGTCTAACTCATGGGTATCTTATGGTGTGGCGTCCTGTTCCACTTTGTGAGAATTGTCTGGTTCCTGTTTCAATTTCCCATATTCTATTGGGCTGTCCTGTCTATCAATAAGCACGCAGAATTTTCCTCCGACGTCGTCACCGCTCTAACGCCTTACTTTATCTTCCCACCTCGCTGACGGCCCCATCTTTGACACAGAATCCCTCTTCGACTTTTTGACAGCAACTGATTTATTACACAAACTTTTATAATCCTTCCTTTAGCACTCCTCACTCCCAACTTTACTGTCATCTCCACCTTTGTTTATTCTTAGATCCTGCATCAATTCCTACCCTGCAGCGCTGTATGACCCTGGTAGGTTTGGCGCTTCCTTTCGATTATAATAATAATAATAATAATCACTGTCCCAATTAATATTCACACTACTGTATTTGTAAATTTCTATATAATTTAATATCCTTTTTTTAAATATTGTTTTTGGTGTATCAATTATATTTGTGTTATTAGATTGGTACTGTGGGGCTGTATATTATTTCACAAAACTCCAGTAAAACTAATTTTGTAATAGGTGTTTCAAATTATAGTCGTCAAGCTCACCTGAGCAGCTTTAATATTATCAATGCATCAGAGGAGTTATACTCCTCATATTTAATTAAAGTCCAACGTCGATATGGGGGATATGTCTAAACCAGGGCTGTGTAATGGTAATTGTTGAGCACGAACCAAATATATTTTAAGTCCCTTTAGGACAGTATAAGCAGATTACATTGCTATCAGTTAACACAAACTTGGTGAGTTATAATGAATAGTATACCAACTATTATTAAGAATCTTCAAACTACTGAATTCAGGAATATATGAATGAAACCTACACTCCATTTAAAACTATTGTTGCCTTTCTCTAATTTATTTTGTGCAAAAGTCTATGGACCTCGCCAACTTAGTTTCATCTTTGTTTTGTTAGCGTATATATTCTAACTTAGTAGTTCTTAATCAGGGGTACTTGTACCCGCTGGGGGTACACTAGACTGAAGTGTGTACCAACTGAAAGATTACAGCCGAGGAACAGGAATAAATATGATTACTGCCAGTGGAAAGTTGTCAGACTTCATCTAAAAACTTCCAGTTTGGATAACGCAAATAGAACGGAAATTTAACTCATTTTCTTCCACTCGATTAGGACGCTGCTGGTGTTGCAAAAACAATATCCAGTGTGACTGAAGCGAAACATTTTGCAGGAATTAATTCAGTCATTCCTTGCTTATTTTCCCCATGAAGAAGTTTCTGGGGCTCTAGTCTGGATACTGAACCGATTTATTTTTTATTAGGATGGTATGTGATATAATGAAAGATGATCTTGTTGAACTGAAGGCTAATTAAGGATTCCGAATGGAATTTGAATCAATAATGGTAAAAATTATCTGGTGTTTATTATTATTATTATGGGGAGCGCTAAACCCGTAAGGATTATACAACGCCTGTGGGGAAAGGAATGAAAGGCATTCAGGCTCAATTCAGGGAACTGGAACACTGACCCCATTCCCTAGATCAAGAGCCCCTCAGCAGCGTCAAGGAACCTCCCTTGAGAGAATCCTGGTGTGTAGGTAGAAGAATAAAGCTTTGGAGGTTCTCGTGCCACTACCCATTTGTACGAGACAATTTTTTTTAACACTTTTGCACATAAAAACAAAGGCTAGAAAACCATGTTGTGTATGTGATGACATGCATGTGAATATTTCAAAGACAACCTCGTTACAGCAGCAACATCATTATTGAACGTCAACAACAAAAAGAGCCCTTCACAAATAACCTGAACTTTGTAAATGGTCAAAGACAGATCGAAACGTCATCGCAAGTTTCTCTCTCTTCTATGTGCGGGTTATTTGTATATTGTTCTAGTCACGGTATTGTACCTTTTTGTTCTCTAACAAAAAGAGCCACAAAATAAGAAATGCATTTTTACTGTTTATAATTTAATACATGTAAGTTTTTATTCGTAACTATGTCAATACTTCACATTTATATGTTTTGCTGTAAAAAAAAATAAGACAACGGGAAGGGGGTATCGGCACTTTAATATGGTTAAGAACCACTGTTAACAGGACGGGGGGTATCGGCACTTTAATATGGTTAAGAACCACTGTTAACAGGACGGGGGGTATCGGCACTTTAAAATGGTTAAGAACCACTGTTAACAGGACGGGGGTATCGGCACTTAAAAATGGTTAAGAACCACTGTTAACAGGACGGGGGTATCGGCACTTTAAAATGGTTAAGAACCACTGTTAACAGGACGGGGGTATCGGCACTTTAAAATGGTTAAGAACCACTGTTAACAGGACGGGGGTATCGGCACTTTAAAATGGTTAAGAACCCCTGTTAACAGGACGGGGGGTATCGGCACTTAAAAATGGTTATGAACCACTGTTCTAGAGATTTGACTGTGTTAAGTTCCAGGTTCCGGCTCGTGAGGGTGTTGATCTACAGCTCATGTGTCTGTTGAGGTGCTGATTTAGTTTGCCCTTTGAGGATGTTTAACTATAGGTGGTAGGCTTGAGTGAATTGTCATTTGAGCTAAAGCTCTTGAACCTCATAACCCCTGTGGTTTAGCGCTTCTATTTGATTATAATAATAATCTTGAACCTCTTGAAGGTGTTGATTTCTAGTTCCTGTACTTTAAAGGTTTGAATTAATCATAGCTCCTAGATCTGTTGATGGAGTTGAGCTGCAGTTGCTCTGCCTCTCGAGGGTTTTTAGGCACAGCTACTAGGTCTCTTGGCGCTGTATTATTCTTTGGAGTTTGGATTCAGTGCTTCCATGTGATTATAATACTTGGCACCGTTCGTGCTGTGACAGGGGTTGGGTTAACTGTTACGTGATATCTCTCGAATCGCACAGCGACAGAAACAAGTCTGTTTTTGTGTGGATAGTTGATGAGTGTAACAGTCTATCTAGAAGGGTGACTGA
Organism: Cherax destructor; assembly: GCA_009830355.1. NCBI lineage: Eukaryota > Metazoa > Arthropoda > Malacostraca > Decapoda > Parastacidae > Cherax > Cherax destructor. The sequence goes on from WNWK01003029.1 coordinate 9,279, forward strand.
AACTAAAACCTTGGGTAGTTTCAAGTTTAGGTTGGATAAATACATGAGTGAGAAGGGTTGGATCTGAGTGGGTTTTGCACATGAATAAATAGATTTATCAGAGCTTATTGTTCGTGGAAACTGGAGTCCTTTCTCACAATTTATAGCGGTGGGGTTTATGGCTTAAACCCCAAACTGTATAAATACCTGTAGCTTCTTAAATTATGTATTAAACAACACAAGCCTTTTAATAATAAAAAAAAGGCGGTTTGTTCATTCGGCTAAACGCCGCTTTTTAATATATGCTTTCTTTAAAATGTGTTTCTCATTGAGCCTCAAACTACATTCTTGTGAAAAACAAATATTACATTACAAAAGAAATGGAAAATTATATTATTTCCCACTGCTATATATTCAGACATATCACGCATCCTTTTGAACTTCGCTCACAGGATGGGTACGGGGTTCTGAGTTCATAATAAAACAATCAAATTTACTCTTGAGCAGTTGGCGGGGATGCAAGGATCCATCATCCTGGAATAACGAGTAAGACCAGAGCTGGGGCTTGTACACGAGCCAACTGCACTTGTTCTCAGAAAATTCCGGTCTTTTTTCTAAACACCTTCGCGAAAATTTAGCTTAATTTTAGAAATGACAGTAAAATAAATTAGTCAGCGTAGACTTCTTATACACCCTCAACAAAGTTTCCTAAGCTAATCTTAGTGTATCTTAGGAAGCATCGGAAACAGAATTTCGTAGATAGATTTTATAGCGATTTGTGGAGACGATGGGAGGGTGGGTTAGTGTCTCATTGATCTCTGGAAATTATTACAAACTGGAAAAATTGGCCAGGACCGCTTCTCTTTAACACCTTAAGTATTTTCAGCTTTAGATGTTGTTTATTCTGTATATTTTTTGGAACCTAATGAATGTTTGAAATTCAAACAGAGTATTTTATTATCATAAAGTTTAAACAAAATAAAACCGCCCAGTTTAAGTTTATTATATCTATTTTTTATTTATCATTAACATACATAGTATATTTAAAAAAAAAATTGGAGTTTAGTATGGGCAAGAAGCAGCCATCGACCGCCAGTGACACAGTATTTATGGCCGCGCTGGAATCTCTTAACACAATAATTCTTTACCTATAATGTGTGTAGCAGTACGTTCTGAGGCGCTCATTGATCCAGGGCGTTCTTCACTAAAACAATTACCCCTTGACTGTGGCACATTCTTTACACATGCTGTAGATATTGTTTTGATTCGATTTTATATAATTAAAGGGTGAGGAAGTTGGATTATATTAATCTTTGTATACACATTACATTAATCCCTGAAATTTTCATTATTCACTTTTGCACAACTGATGAATAATATGTAATTCTGTATTTTTTCGAGAACCACTAGCAAACACTATAAATAAATTGGTCACATTACTTGATATTTTTTTTGTAAATTATTATTGCATAATCCACCAACTTTGGAATCTCAGTAGGTAAGATTAAGCCCCTCAGGTGGACACAGTAAAGACTCTTACTGAACGATGCGTCTCTCTGAATGGTTAGGTTAGATAAGGTTTGTCAGGAAACAGGAAAAGTGTTTCCTGACTCGAGTCTTAAGTCATATGAAGACCCGCAGCTGGAGCTTTTGGTCATCTGACCGAGGCATTCCGCTGGCTTACCGGTCCACCCCTTTAAAACTTATGGTTATGATTATAACCATTTGCTTTTTTGAGCTTTGGCAGGCACTTGACAAAAGTCTGATTTATCATTTGTCGGCTTCTGCCTCTTGTTGAACCCTTCAAAGATAGTCCCTTGAAGCTAATGAAGGACTCTTCATTTGTGGAATCAGGAGCTACCCTCTCGTTCCTCTCATGAACTGGAATTGCGTCCTATTTCCTAAGCTCTGTATAACCTTTGTGGCTTTAGTGCTCTCCCTATGAACGTTGTGAATTATTATTATGTGAGCAAATTACATGCAGGAAGTTTACAGGGTATTACCTGAATTATTACCTGCAAGTAATTTGGGTGAGGTAAATGGGACTTAAAGTCACAGCAGGTCACCGAACTGTAACTCCCTCTATGCCCACTTCACTCTCACAAAAAGCTAAACCTGACATTAAATTAATTACAATATTAAAACAAGCTACTCTGGTAAATTAAAATTGTGGACTGTATATGATTAGGTTTGCTGGGTACACAAAAGAAATTCGTATTACCACTTACCATTTAATTACTGTAGATGGAACACACCACAACACTGGCCTGACACCTAGCCCCTACACTGGCCAGCTAGAGATCTAAATGCAAGAACTAATGGCGCACTTTCCTGTGAGTGATGGTCGTATCCCTTATCTTCCAACATCCACATGTAATTCTTGAGGTCCCGCAAAATTTCCTGTCCCAATTCTTCAACAGGGGACATTAACATGGGTTCCTATTACAAATTCAGGCCGAAATCCCCCGAATTATTAGCAGAATTTCCCACTACAACCAGTGTTCACAAATTACAAATGGCGTCCCCCCCGTCATTAACTCCTTCAAATAGGCAACCCCCTGCTTTTTTTTGTTCAAAGCTATGACGAAGTATTTTTATGAGGTCTAGCTTGATGTGTCAAGGCGGAAGAGGTATATCCTTCGGATCGATTAATGGCCTCTGTTAAACGTTCTTCATTCCTGCCTCATATATCTCTTGAGTTGGTTACGTACGTTGAATGTGCCTGTCGAACAGGCACAGGAAACAGCAGTACTTCGTAAATTCACCTTGCAGTCCCAGTAAGAAACCTATTATTTTTAGGTCACCACATATTTTCCACCTAAACTTCTCATATTTGATCAGACAAGTTTTTGCTTTTTTTTCAAATCTCCAATGAGAGGTAAAAGCAGATTTAGTTACCATTTTGTCCTAGGCACATGTCGATTAGACACTAGGCCTGTTGTATGTGTGTGTGTGTGTGTGTGTGTAACGAAACACTTCGAAATGTTTCGGCCCGCCGGGAATTGAACCCGGGCCCTCCGTGCGTGAAGCAAGAGCGCTAGCCACCATGCCATCGGAGTGTTGCCATTACAAAGTAAGACTGCTTTTAGACTTGCTTTGTTGAAATAAATAAACAAATGCCACATTGCAGGATCATGATGTTTACCCAAAACATCGAAAATCCATTAACATTTCAACAGTAACATAATGATTCTTCCGATTTAAAGCAAATTTACAGGCTTTTTTGTCGCTTTCTGAACAAAATGATTCTTGTGTCTGGGTGTAGTAAATTGCGTAGGCGTAAACTTGACCTGAGTAACTTTGACTGTTCTTTGGATAACTTAAGATCACTCACAGCATCGTTAAGATCACTTTGAACCGCTAGATGTGGTTCTCTGGGTGTTGAATCCAGTTGGTTTCATCTCTGAATCTGAGTTTTTTTTTTTTTATATTTTATATTGAATCTGAGTTAGTGGCTTCCTCATCATCCAAGGGAATATATTTCTTGAACCAGATTCCCTCCCATTTCCTTCATGCGTTGTATGAGCCCTGGAGGTTCAGCTCTCCCCATATATCAAATACAAAAAAAAATAAAATACTGTAAGTTTGATAGACGGAGTAAAGCTCTCGAAGAGTGAAATATTTAATTTTCCTTTTAAAATTATTAAGTACTTTCTGACAATATAATCTTGGCCGTGGTGGAGAGATTAAATGGAAGAGGTGTAGACCAAGGCCGGGCTGGGCGGTGTTCAATACTTCCGCTGTATACTGGTCACTTGCTGTCTAGACACGTATACTAATGTATTTTCCTAAGACATACGCACATACATGTGTACACGTTATAAGCACGTACACAAATGAACACTATACGTAGAATGTGATGTAATTTTTTAACATTAAAACATTTACATAATTAAACGTCATTAAATTATTTTTGCAATTTCGTAAATACCATATGATTTAGCCAGTTTTCAAAACTGAATACTATATGTTAATAGGAAATGTAACATCTATGTTTAATGGAATTACAACAACTGGGCGCCATTTGTCCACAGCCTCATATTTACGTAACTTTTTTTTTTTTTTAGCTAATCCTTCCCTGCTGTAGTAATGATCCATGTTTATTTAAGCATCTCACTTAGCTCATGTATGTTTGAATCTTTTGCCCTTTCTTATTAGTTCCTTTGAAGATATTTACGTTAATTTTTTATAGCTTTTATTTTCACTATTACGGTGCCAATGAGCAACAAAGTATATATAAATAATAATGCAATCTACTACACCATTGCATTCAAGCAAAATTATGCAATTTAATTGCCACGAGAGTTTTAAGACGACGACCTCGTACATTACAATGACTGTAAGTCTGTTTAAAATGTCATCACTGAAAATATATTGGAATGAAACTCGTAGATTTCGCTACGCAATTTTCGATGTTATTTTATCTGAAATGTTGCTCTGCAAACTGTAGTGGAGCTTGTGGGACCATATAATCGTTTGTCGAAATGCACATGCATGCTAGTGGCTTTCTTTTGTGCTTCGCAATATTTTATTACATGTAAACTACTATATATTTATGCTATGCAAAGAAATTAAATTTGTTTCTTTTGTTTGTCTGTTTGTTTTCTTTGTATATAAGACCATCTCATGCTATTGGAGACGTCAAGTTTGTTAGACTCTCCGCTAATTCCAGTCTCGACAATGCTTTACTTCACATTTCTTTAAAACTAATCTAGATTTCTAGTGAGGCAGCATAATTGACATTTATAAGCAACAATTCCGTACTCTGAATCTTCTCAGAATTCGTCCAACTGCCAAATACACTAATAGGCGACCCACAACGGTTGCCTGATCCCCACACACCTACAAAGACTGGTGTTACAAGATTTTTTCCAATACGTATATATTTATTACATGGGCGTTCAGTTATATAACACTGAAAGGCATGTCCTATTCCTCTTCATCGATTTTTCATTAAGTTTATTCAGATAAGGTTCGTGTGCAGCTGCCCAGCTGACAATTACAATATGATAGTTTAGTGAAAGTTTTATATTTTCTATATACAGGTCTGAGATGTAATTATAAATCCTAACACTTTATGGCCTTTGACTGCCTATAATGTTCCTTCCATAATATTGTATTGTCAAGCAGAATGGTTTTTACAATAGAGACCTAATACCAAAATCTAATTCAATTTCATGTTTTCTAAATTCAAATATAACTTCCTGTATTGAATAATATCCATACTAAAAGTTGACAACACTTTCTTTGTACAGCATTTAGTTAATTTTTAACGGATAATATAAGGCTGCTTATACTATGTATTTGAAAAAGGCTTCTCAAGTGATAGGAGAGTGGATTTAGTCACAAAAAATCTGTTTTTAAAATGTTAATAATTTACGCATTACTTATATTGAGTTTACAGACTGTGCAGTGCAACACGTTAGATGTTGATTATATATTTTATACTTATGGGGCAGAGCTAAATCCGTAAGGGTCATGTAGTGAATGGAAGGTAATCAGGTTTAAGCTAAGGGAAGGGCAGTTACAATTCCATGGATCAAGAGCTTTTCATCGGCATCAATGGCACACCCAATTGAAAGGGTTGAATGTTTAATGCATCAAATCTATGGAGTCTACACTCCGTTCTTCATTAACTTTACCTGGCGAGGTATTTTCCCATATAAGGCTGAGCTTCCCAACTCACAGAATGAGTATCTTATCATTAAATGTAAATGCCTTGAAGAACTAAAGTGGGTTGAATACCTGTGTAGATTACCAAGTAAAAAACTCGTTTTTTGTGATCTTGTTATATAACTATACCTGCTTTTAGCTTAATATATTTTCAGGAACAAATCACTGGAGTCTTTAAATCAGTAGACCCCAACCTTTTAGTATGAAAGGGCCAGTTTGAAAAGCCAGATTTAAAGGAGGGCCGCATTTTGTAATGGTCGATATTAATAATATACTTATAGCATTATAATATTGTAAAATAATTATACCGAAAGTCGCAAGATGTAAGACAGGTAAATGGTTTAAGTTTTATTATAGATAGAAATACTGAATTTTAATTTTTATGAAAAATTTGAGACTAAGGTAAATAATACAAACTATAATGGAAAAACAAATAAAATTTTAAATGTAATTACTAGTTATGGACAGTAAATATGGTGCAACTAGGATAAACTGGCATTTACCAGAGGTGAAAGGTGGTTGTTAGAGGTGGCAATAAGGTTTGGGTGTATATGAGGGCCTACACATCTTTGACAATGCGGGCTGATGGGGGTCGAGCCTGGGTGTGAGACCGTGCAGGACCTGACCTTGGATTACCCTAGCTGCTGCCCGACCCTCTCCTGTCCTAACCTAGACCATCAAGTCTTGAAGGGAGACTGTCCTCTGTACTATTACTGAAAGATCTGTAGCCAACGCAACTCCGTGGGACTGTTACAAACAATTTGTTATAAGCGTAAACAAACTGTAAACAAGGAGTCAGGCGAGAGTTCATTACACTTTGCATCAAGTTTAGGTTGTACTTATGGGCAGTGACTCGCGTCTGTGCTGGAAGCACTAAGGTTTTGGCAACTGTGCTGCAAGCACTAGGGTTTCTGGCAGCAGTACTGGAAGTGCTAAGGTTCTGGAAGCTGTGCTGGAAGCACTAAGGTTGTGCAGAAAACATTAAGGGTTCTAACAGCACTAGGGTTTTGGCACCTGTTCTGGAAACACTAAGGATTTTGGCAGCTGTGCTGCCAGTGATCATTAGGCAGTGATTATTTGTTGTAAAACCTAGCTGGGGTAGACCAGTCGATGCTTAACTAGTTATGAGTATCATCTCACAGGTTGGTCAAAGAGGTCATTTTGAGTGAAGACTGTTGCGCAAACGAAACGTCACGTCAATAAACTAACCAGGTGTTGCACGTATCTTATTTATACACATGTATAAATAATAACCAAAGGTTCTCAACATATCCTCCCTAATTTTAATTATGCCTTTATGATTTTTTTCATTCTTATTCTCTGCACATTAATCATTCACACCATACATTGAGCTCAAACACCTCATATCCAAGCGGTTGCCGTCTCTGCACCACTAGACTCGTATACATTACCCAGTTTGGATCCACTGGAAAACTTTATTTTCCCCAGACTCCTCAACTGAACACAAGAATGTGCACGCTCCACAACTCTTGCTGGGGTGGATCCTCCACTGCACGGGTGAAGTTCAGGTACTCTACACTTCCACTGATGCCACAAACTGTAGGTAACAATTTGTTCAAGTATGCACACACACACACCCTGCCTCGAGTACACTTGCAATTAGTTTTTCTTCCATGTACACTCCACTTCCCTACCTACCACGTTTTTTTTTTTTTTTTGCAGAGTTTGCATGAAATTTTTTTATTGTTCCCAGAATTTTCCATGTAAAAATTACCCACTTTCATCCAACCTCACCCCTACTTTTTCTGCTTACTCCTACCGGTCATATGCCCCTCTCCACCTCACAACCCCCAACCTTTACCAACTCCATCAGGTCGTTTATACACTGGAGTCATATGAGGTGCTGCAGAGGAAGACATTGTCACAGGTAGGCGGTTCTCACCAGTGAAAGTTAGGTTATGTTCAAGAGATGTGCTAGAGGGAATATGTACTGTAGATACAGCACTATCATGGAATCTTAGTACAGAGGACATATCCACGAACTACTGTACTTACTATTTCTGGCTCAACTCTTGGGCACGACCTAATTCCACTGGTGGGGTACCGCCTACCTTTGATAATGCCTTCCTCTGCTGCGCCTCATCTGACTACAGTATATAAATGCCTATCTCCCTGCCTGTACTTTAGATTCATCTTGATTATGGTACTGAACACCTGCTGTTAGGCTGAGGGACTCATTACCTTCTACCTTTTCTTCAGTCTTCTCTTTTTGTTTCTATATTGTATTGATACTGTAAAATCTCTGGTTGGTGACAGGTTTACAAAATAAAGATACCCAGATGTTGCACTTGTCTAATTCTTCAACCTGTCCGTATTGTATACCACTGATGTTATTTTTTCCAAAGATTTGTTACCCCTCATTAACTAGAGACACAGAGGCAAGCAGGCATGAAAAATCAATGATCTTTTATATATCAATAACCATAAAATATTTATTCACAGTAAATATGAATATGATTTCATTGGATCTCCTCCTCTTTTCTGCAACACTGCAAGTTCCTGATGATGTGTTGATAGCAACACGAAAGGCCTAGAGTTATCATTCAACTCCCCCCGTGGTTGTTTTGCACACACACACACACACACACACACACACACACACACACACACACACACACACACACACACACACACACACACACAATATATATATATATATATATATATATATATATATATATATATATATATATATATATATATATATATTATTGTAACCACGAATAAGTGGTATTGATCAATAACAACACTGCGACTAGTCAAGGACTCGAACCCATGCTACTTTGGCCCGCCTCATGATAAGCGAAAACACATTACACTCTAACCCACGGGACCACGCAATCCTACAAGAATGATGCACCCAGCCAAGCTAGGTGTTTTACCGTCATCCGAGGACATACTAAACAGGGAACAAGAGATTGCAGATATTTAAAATTAATTTGCTTTACATTTGAAAGAGGCTAAATGTCCCCCCTTATCCTAGAGGGTATTAAGGTAGTTAAATGTTCCATCATCCTTATGGGAACAGTACAGCAGGTATAAATTAAATACTATTCCAAGTTATTCAAATCTCATAAATATTAAATTTCCTAATAGTTAACCCTAAATTTAAATACACAGGAACTTAGCTTTGCTTGTAGGTTTTCAGGTAGCCTCATAAATTGATAAATAATTCGTAGATAATGTCCATTCAAGCACCGTCAGAATCACTTCTCGGAATATACCGACTGTCATTCACTGATAGTCACAAACTCACGGCTGGTGGGAACTGTGCTACCTGGAGAGTATACCTGGAGAGAGTTCCTGGGGTCAACGCCCCCGCGGCCTGGTCTGTGGTCTGTGACCAGGCCGTATTGGTAAGTTTTCTACCTATTTATGCAAGATCGAAATACGACTTTGTTATTTACTCTTAAATGTGAATGTTAAATTATATAAAATAAATAGGAGTATATAAATGTAACTCCCCAAGCAGTATTACCCATTTAACCTTTTTTTTCTCCCATGCACACATAAGCAAGCTGTCAGGACGAAAAATTTATATACTTTATTTATGCTATGGAAATGTTTTCATAGATACCCAAGACATGAGAGGAAACGCTAAAGCAATAGGGATCATATAGCACCAAGAAAATAGGAGGTAGTTGAGTTCGCTGCATGAAAAAAAAGTAGAGCAACTCTAATTACTTGGGTCACGATCACTTCTGCATTAAGGCCTCATCCCCCTTCCCCAACGTCCTTGAAACTAGTAAAGTTCAAGTTATTACACTGGTGCCTTAACAAGAGCGGTAGGTACCGTACATGTGTGTTGTGAAGCCTACTCAGTCATTTGATATTTTGATGACTAGCTGTATTCTCTTGCTAAATCTTCCCCACATCACATTTTTATAAGCAAATTGTCCAATATATATATACGCTATTACTATGATATTCATGTGAAGCGCTCAACCCGTAAGGCATTCAGGAGGTGGTGGAGACTCCACCCTCCGACCGTTAATTAAGACTTAGATTACACGTTACTCTCGCAGGCAGGCCTGCTCATCATACATATTCGCATTATTATATTTATTCAGCATAAGGAGTAATGAAGGCTCGATCCTCCGTCCGCTAAGCGTGAAAGAAACAACTCTCACAGTCTAGCCTGGTGGCCATAAATCTTCACAGGAAAAATCATGTGGTTACTCATTCATTAATATTTTCCCCTTCCGCCCTTTAGTTACTATTTATATTTTCCACTGTTGTTTTCTCTCCCTTCTGTCAATACAGATTTGGCTCTTATTTTGTAATACTATAATAATAATAATAATAATAATAATAATAATAATAATAATAATAATAATAATAATAATAATAATAATAATAATGAGTAATAAAAATAATAACAATAATAATAATCCCTCGCCTTACAGGTGATAACCTCTCCATAGATTTAGCCAGATTACCTCCCGCTCCCCAGGTTTTGTATGACCCCTAAGAGTTTAGTGTTTTCCCCATGAATATAATAATAACGATAATGCTTAAAACAACACCTTGCTTTCTAAGCATTTAGTTCTTTTCTCAGCACTTTTTAGTCCCCTCCCGAATACTCTTTAGTCCTTCCCAACGCTCGTTAATCCCCTTCCCAACATTCTTTAGTCCATCCCCTCCAAAACGCTATCTGGTTCCCTCCCAACACTAGTCCCTTCCCCAGTACTCTTTTCTCCCCTCACGAACTCTTTATTCCCCTCTTAATATTTTTTTAGTTTTTCCATTAACACTCCTGCCCGGTATTTCCCATAATACTCCTGCCTATATATACCCTTTCCCCCCGTCTCCAAAACCCTCACCGTTCCCTTCCCTATACTTCCTCACCGTCCCCTCCCCTTCACTCCCTCCCTACCGGCGAGATGAGTGAGAGGGAGAGAGGGAGGAGAGGCGGGCAGTTTGCTGGAGGACTGCGTGTGGTGAGGATCGACCCTTGGGGCCGCACGCCAGTGTCACGTTGAGGGGGATACTGAAGTGTCTGCTGCGCCAGTGTTGGTGTTCTTGTACGTTCTGTTGTTCTCAGTGGTGCCCGTGCTAGTAGTAGATGATAGCTAAGTACAGCAGCATCAATCTTTTCCCCGGAACCTCACACCAAGAGGATAAAGTGAGAGATTGTTTTGTTTTGGCTGTGCCTGCTACAGCCTCACACCAGTAAGCAAGCGGCCGACACGGATTTACCTTCCTAACGTCCAGAGGAATACGAGAAGACGTGGGGAATAAAGATGGGGTGTACAATGTCAGCCGAGGAAAGGGCAGCAAAAATAAGGAACAAGGATATAGAGAAGAAGATGAAGGCGGACGCTAACGAAGCTGCCAAGGATGTTAAGCTGCTGCTCCTAGGTAAGTAGACCAGCCCTCTAAAGCTTAAATTTCTACACACGATCAAATTTTAAGTTGGTCTGGGCAAACTATAACGGGATGGGTTGTGAATTTATTTTGTTTTTGAGATAATGTAGCTTGGTTGTACTATAATACTGTAGCTTGTATTACGATTATACCTTTGGTAATAGTTTAACCATACCAAAGATTTAGTAGTATTATACCCCCATGGAATAATAGATTTCCGAAGCCTAGGAATTTAACGTTTCATGTAAAGTCAAAGAGCGTTAAGGTTGGGGGTTCGTGTATTCAGATAAATAAAAAAATTGGTCACCCCACTAAAAACTACCCACGTTCGCCAACGCGTTGGTAATATAATACTGTATTGACGTTTGTGACCCTTTTAAAGTGCCATCATCAGAGAAGAGTCATTAAAATTTCATATTTTCCTGTTTTTTCATATCCAAGGAGTCATATGGTATGTTTATATATATGTAATATAAATAATATATATATATATATATATATATATATATATATATATATATATATATATATATAGAGAGAGAGAGAGAGAGAGAGAGATATGCACGCAATCACACGCACCCAAACAAATACACAGTCACGCACGCAAACAAATACACAGTCACGCACGCAAACAAACACACAGTCACGCACGCAAACACACACACACACGATCACGCGCACGCCTGACGACACTTGAGGACAGGAGGGTTAGGGGAGACATGATAACGACATATAAAATACTGCGAGGAATAGATAAGGTGGACAGAGACAAGATGTTCCAGAGAGGGGACACATAAACAAGGGGTCACAATTGGAAGTTGAAGACTCCTATGAGTCAAAGGGATGTTAGGAAGTATTTCTTCAGTTATAGAGTTGTCAGGAAGTGGAATAGACTAGAAAGTGACGTAGTGGAGGCAAGAACCATACATAGTTTTAAGACGAGGTTTGATAAAGCTCATGAAGCTGGGAGAGAGAGAGGATCTCATACATAGTTTTAAGACGAGGTTTGATAAAGCTCATGAAGCTGGGAGAGAGAGAGGATCTAGTAGCAATCAGTGAAGAGGCGGGGCCAGGAGCTGTGAATCGACCCCTGCAACCACAAATAGGTGAGTACAAATTGGTGAGTACGCAATCATGCGCACATAAACACGCACTCAATCACATACACACGCATCGACAAGTGTTTTTGACAAATAGTAATTACTATTACTATTACTATACTACTCTTACTACTTGTTAACATGAATCAACCTATATGAAGACAAGAACAAAAAAAGTGGCTCTATATTTTGACATCCGTCTGGGCACTCCAGCAAAATTCAAAGTAAAATACAACTTATAGTGTTTGATGAAAGGTCAGGTGAGACTAGGATTAGTGTTCTCTATATTTATATATTTAAATATATTATAACCATGCTATGTTTATATACATATATATATATATATATATATATATATATATATATATATATATATATATATATATATATATATATATATATATATATATTACTTTCAACAGCAAGTAAGAGAGAGGTAAAAGTGTATAAACTAAGGGAGGAGGAAGTTAGGGTGAGATATAAGAAACTATTGGCAGAAAAGTGGGATAGTGCAAGTATGAGTAGTGGGGGGGTTGAAGAGAGTTGGGATAGTTTTAAAAATGCAGTATTAGAATGTGGGGCAGAAGTTTGTGGCTATAGGAGGGTGGGTGCAGGAGGAAAGAGGAGTGAGTGGTGGAATGAAGAAGTAAAGGGTGTGATAAAAGAGAAAAGGTAGCTTATGAGAGGTTTTTACAAAACAGAAGTGTTAATAGAAGAGCAGAGTATATGGAGAGTAAAAGAAAGGTGAAGAGAGTGGTGAGAGAGTGCAAAAGAAGAGCGGATGAAAGAATGGGAGAGGCTCTGTCAAGAAATTTTGCTGAAAACAAGAAAAATTTTGGAGTGAGATAAACAAGGTAAGAAAGCCTAGGGAATGAATGGATTTGTCAGTTAAAAACAGAGTAGGGAGTTAGTAGATGGGGAGCTGGAGGTATTGGGTAGATGGCGGAATATTTTGAGGAACTTTTAAATGTCGATGAAAAAAAGGAGGCGGTAATTTCATGTACTGGCCAGGGAGGTACAACATCGTTTAGGAGTGAAGAAGAGCAGGATGTGAGTGTGGGGGAGGTGCGTTAGGCATTACGTAGAATGAAAGGGGGTAAAGCAGCTGGAACTGACGGGATCACGACAGAAATGTTAAAAGCAGGGGGGGCTATAGTGCTGGAGTGGTTGGTATTTTTGTTTAATAAATGTATGAAAGAGGGGAAAGTACCTAGGGATTGGTAGAGAGCATGTATAGTTCCTTTATATAAAGGGAAGGGGGATAAAAGAGAGTGTAAAAATTATAGGGGAATAAGTTTACTGAGTATACCAGGTAAAGTGTATGGCAGAGTTGTTATTGAAAGAATTAGAGGTAAGACAGAGAGTAGGATTGCAGATGAGCAAGGAGGCTTTAGAGTGGGTAGGGGATGTGTAGATCAAGTGTTTACAGTGAAGCATATATGTGAACAGTATTTAGATAAAGGTAGAGAAGTTTTCATTGCATTTATGGATTTAGAAAAGGCATATGATAGAGTGTTCGGTGTTATACTTACCCCAAGATCTTTCTCCTTGAGTGAAATTTGCAGTCTAGGTCGCTTTGTAGCCCTGCCTGATCCTCATCTGATTTAATTCTTCTCATTAACTTCACATCGTCTGCAAACAGGGACGCTTATGAGTCTATCCCTACCGTCATGTCATTCACATATACCAAGAACAGCACTGGTCCTAGTACTGACCCTTGTGAACCCCTCTCGTCACAGGCACCCATTGTGATACCTCATCTCGTACCATGACTCGTTGTTGCCTCTCTGTCAGGTATTCTCTGATCCATTGCAGTGCCCTTCCTGTTATATGTGCCTGATCCTCTAGCTTCTGCACTAATCTCCTGTGGGGAACTGTGTCGAAGGCCTTCTTGCAGTCCAAGAAAATGCAGTCAACCCACCCCTCTCTCTCGTGTCTTACTTCTGTTACCTTGTCGTAAAACTCGAGAAGGTTTGTGACACAGGATTTGCATTCCCTGAACCCGTGCTGGCTTTCGTTTATAATCTTGTTCCGTTCCAGGTGCACTACCACTCTCCTCCTGATAATCTTCTCCATGACTTTGCATCCAATACACGTCAGTGACACTGGTCTATAGTTTAGTGCCTCGTTTCTATCTCCTTTCTTAAAAATGGGAACTACATTTGCCGTCTTCCATACCTCAGGTAGTTGCCCAGTTTCAAGGGATGTGTTGAAGAAGAATTAAATCAGATGAGGATCAGGCAGGGCTACAAAGCGACCTAGACTGCAAATTTCACTCAAGGAGAAAGATCTTGGGGTGAGTATAACACCGAACACTCTATCATATGCCTTTTCTAAATCCATAAATGCAATGAAAACTTCTCTACCTTTATCTAAATACTGTTCACATATATGCTTCACTGTAAACACTTGATCTACACATCCCCTACCCACTCTAAAGCCTCCTTGCTCATCTGCAATCCTACTCTCTGTCTTACCTCTAATTCTTTCAATAACAACTCTGCCATACACTTTACCTGGTATACTCAGTAAACTTATTACCCTATAATTTTTACACTCTCTTTTATCCCCCTTCCCTTTATATAAAGGAACTATACATGCTCTCTGCCAATCCCTAGGTACTTTCCCCTCTTTCATACATTTATTAAACAAAAATACCAACCACTCCAGCACTATAGCCCCCCCTGCTTTTAACATTTCTGTCGTGATCCCGTCAGTTCCAGCTGCTTTACCCCCTTTCATTCTACGTAATGCCTAACGCACCTCCCCCACACTCACATCCTGCTCTTCTTCACTCCTAAACGATGTTGTACCTCCCTGGCCAGTACATGAAATTACCGCCTCCTTTTTTTCATCGACATTTAAAAGTTCCTCAAAATATTCCCGCCATCTACCCAATACCTCCAGCTCCCCATCTACTAACTCCCCTACTCTGTTTTTAACTGACAAATCCATTCATTCCCTAGGCTTTCTTACCTTGTTTATCTCACTCCAAAAATTTTCTTGTTTTCAGCAAAATTTCTTGACAGAGCCTCTCCCATTCTTTCATCCGCTCTTCTTTTGCACTCTCTCACCACTCTCTTCACCTTTCTTTTACTCTCCATATACTCTGCTCTTCTATTAACACTTCTGTTTTGTAAAAACCTCTCATAAGCTACCTTTTTCTCTTTTATCACACCCTTTACTTCTTCATTCCACCACTCACTCCTCTTTCCTCCTGCACCCACCCTCCTATATAGCCACAAACTTCTGCCCCACATTCTAATACTGCATTTTTAAAACTATCCCAACTCTCTTCAACCCCCCCACTACTCATACTTGCACTATCCCACTTTTCTGCCAATAGTTTCTTATATCTCACCCTAACTTCCTCCTCCCTTAGTTTATACACTTTTACCTCTCTCTTACTTGCTGTTGAAAGTAATATATATATAAATATATATATATATATATATATATATATATATATATATATATATATATATATATATATATATATATATATATATATATATATATATATGTATATAAACATAGCATAGTTATAATATATTTAAATATATAAATATAGAGAACACTAATCCTAGTCTCACCTGACCTTTCATCAAACACTATAAGTTGTATTTTACTTTGAATTTTGCTGGAGTGCCCAGACGGATGTCAAAATATAGAGCCACTTTTTTTGTTCTTGTCTTCATATAGGTTGATTCATGTTAACAAGTAGTAGTAGTAGTATAGTAATAGTAATAGTAATTACTATTTGTCAAAAACACTTGTCGATGCGTGTGTATGTGATTGAGTGCGTGTTTATGTGCGCATGATTGCGTACTCACCAATTTGTACTCACCTATTTGTTAAATGAAAAAAAAATATATCTTTAAACGTATAAGAGAAAATTTTAGAAAGGACTTAATTTTAAATGAGTTATTGCTAATTGACCAGTTTTACCTAATCGGCACGACATATATATATATATATATATATATATATATATATATATATATATATATATATATATATATATGTATATATATATGTATATATATATGAACAAATTATTGAAGACAGGACACTACGAGTATAGCTCCTGGAACAAGAAATAGGTAATTACAGAATAAATATTAATTAAGGAGTCAAGTTAACTCCAGTGTCATTAATTTGGCAAAGGGTTAAGACTGCAACGTAAGAAACCCAACTGTTATATTTTATATCTAACAAGACACGGTTCGCAGGACAATGCTTGAAGGTATTAAAAAAACAAAAGGGAAAAAGATAGATGGAGGCTAATTCGAACATCCAGATGGTGTTTAGTGACGACGTCTGTGTCCAGAGGGATCTTCTCCTCTATAGACTGACTCCCTCACCTTCGCGTGTTAGTGTGACTTGTAAAAGGTCTAAGTCTGACCCGAAACGTCGTCATAAGCCTCTCCTATGTACAGGTTATCTGTGTATGAGTACAAGTGGTATAACATATGTAAGTAAAAAACTCACAATCAGTGTGGATGCTGCATTAACAAATAGCATTTCGCTGAGGCGCCAAGATTTAATGAAGTTTGGTGTCAAAGTCAAACTTTATATATTAAAAAACTGTCCAAACTGCTTAGGTGCATTTTACTTACAGATGACAATGTGTGGGGCAACCCCTTTCATGGCTAGGCGATGTCAGAAACCAATAGCACAGTGTTAGAGGATGTTTGGGGGCATAGTTTCAGATGTTAAGGAGACAGTCTTTGAGACGTTCGGGGGCACAGTCCTGCTTTTGAGGTATCAAGGTCACTTAGCAGCTTCTTCACCTCTTCCTCAGTTGTGCGTATGTCATCCAACACTTGTTGGTATATTCCTTGTAGTGTGTGTGTAGTGAGTGTGTAGTGTGTGTGTAGTGTGTGTGTGTAGTGTGTGTGTAGTGTGTGTGTGTGTGTGTGTGTGTGTGTGTGCAAACAATAGCAGACAGGCGATCTTAGCAATGCAAGACAAGTCACGCAGCGCGTGGTTGGTACCAGCCACAGACTCTCAAGTCTGTGGCTGATATAACCGGCGCTGCGCTACTCTGTGAAAAAACGTTCCCTCAATCCTTCTGTTGCTACCTTGCAAATCTCCTGATGACGCACTGAGAAGTGTGAAAGTACTTGAGTTAAAGATTTCTACTCCCCGTCGCTTGTCTTGCATATATATATGTCGTGCCGAATAGGTAAAAACTTGTGATTTTGGCTTAAATAGCAATGCTTTTCTTGCCGAATAAGGCAAGCGAAAATTTGTGTATGCAATAATTTTGCAAAAATCATTCTCAACCTAACGAAAAAAATATATTTCATTGTGTTTCTTTATTATTAAATTATTGTAAACTTATCTAAAATATATTTAGTTGGATTAGGCTAAATTAAATTGCGCTAGTTATAATAATTTTAGGTAAATTTTCCAAGATTCTTTTGGTACAAACTTATTAATTTTTACATAAACATAAATGAAAAAAATATATCTTTAAACGTATAAGAGAAAATTTTAGAAAGGACTTAATTTTAAAGGAGTTCTTGCTAATTGACCAGTTTTACCTATTCGGCACGATATATATATATATATATTTTTTTTTTTTTTTCTTTAAAATCTTAAGTTCCGTTATTTTACTTCATCTCATTTAAAAGTCTTTCCCTAGCAAGCAATATCTTGTTTATATATTATAATTTTAGTTGGTAAGACATACATATATGTAGGAACCAGGAAAATTTTGGAGCCAGTTTTATGTCATTTGGTCACTTGGCTTTATTTCTCTAACGCTCGTATATTGTGAGAACCTGTTCCAAACGAGTTTTCGAGGAATGAATGATTGATGATCAGATAATGTTCTCGAGAAAGCTAAAGCCAGGGTAAACTGCTGATGCCTGTCCGTCGTATGGTCTAATAGTCTGTATTCTCGCGATCCACGAAGTTGACACAAGTTTGAGACTTCAGTAACATTGGACTTGTTACATAAGACTAAGACTATCGTTATTT
Organism: Cherax destructor; assembly: GCA_009830355.1. Lineage (NCBI taxonomy): Eukaryota > Metazoa > Arthropoda > Malacostraca > Decapoda > Parastacidae > Cherax > Cherax destructor. The sequence continues at coordinate 27,407 of WNWK01003029.1, forward strand.
CTTCGGTGTTGGTGGTTTGCTGTGAGCATATCTTCTGCTTGGTTTATTAGATTTAGAGATTAAAGTAAACATCTCTTGGTGCACATATCTTCTCTTTTATAAGTAAATATATGAGTACAGTCTTCTTTGTAGTCATGTGATTTATGGATGTGATGAAGAATATCGTTGAAGTAGATATTCCATAATAGGGAAGCAATCACTCTACCTTGTGGCACCCTGGGAGGCAGTCGCTTTGGTGTAGTTTTGCAAGGAGGCCAAGGTGCTATAGTCAGGCAAAGATGGCACCAATTTCCACTGTGACTGCACAATTGATTTTATATTCATCAAAATAATAGTGCCACATACTGTAGAAGTTCAACAGAGCACTTGCAGTGACTTTTCCTGAAACCCTATTGATAATTACTTAGATGCAAGTAAATAAAAACTATCATTTGTGAGATAGTTTTCAAAAGCTTTACCTGATCTCTCTTTCTATTTTGTAGCTACTTTATATTATTTCAGATCCTTCGTCTATTTCTCACTCATACTTCGGTTTTCTTCATCTTATTCTCACTTGATTCTCAATTTTCTTTCTGTTTCTCCATTGGTATATGCTATGTATCCGCCCTCCCCTAATGTACGTCAGTGTCTCCATTTCGTTTTTTTACATTAGTTCGCCTCTTTTTAATTTCATTTTGTCTTCTGTAGACAGCGTCTCTTGGTCTCTCCGCGGCTTTACTGGTGGATGCCACATCAGTAGTGGACCCAGATGGTAAAGCTGCACCATGGACACACCTACTACCATGCTCGCTAGTCCGCAGTGCAGCTCACTCATGTGTTGTTCATCTTTAGTTTTTAATAGCACACAGTTTTAAACCGAGCGTTTCTCTTTATTTTCAATGGCGTAAAGTACATATACACAGATAGGTGTGCATATCTCTGAGTATAAACACTGAAAATTTACTCGAATTTCTGTTTCCGGGATTGAAGTATTTTTGCTGTTTGTGTATAGGTGAATAGTGGCCTGAATGTTGAAGGTGCAGTTAATAGGCTTTTAGCTCCACAAACCAGCTTGCTTCTAATGGCAGTGTTTTAGCACCTTGTGTATACTAATGTATAAACACCATATTTATCTTATTCTTAACTATATTAGGTGTTAAAGTATATTCATGGTTAGACAGTCCTTAAATGTGGAAATAGTACTTAATCTTTTAATCTCGCTTTGTTTATTGTATCCCTCAATGTACATACAGTTGAACGTTTACTTTAATCCCTAACCATATTATAAATTAAGTGTTGCTTGTTGGTTGTTTACTAGGTAAAATGTGGTCTCATTTATTCTTACAACAGATAGACCCAAAATCAAACATTTTAATGGTATTTCTGGCATTTCTGTTTCCTCGTCGCTTATTTAGTTTCATTGTAAATTACGACGTTTAGTTTACTTGCCTCAGTCTCATTCTTTCATTAACATTGTTTTCGCTGAGAAATTGGAAGAGTAGTTAAACAGGCACATCTGATATTAGCATTCTGTTGCGAAAAGTTTAAAAATTACTAATGTCAACTAAACATAACAATGTAGAATTCATTAGATGTTGATAAACCCACACACTGAAAACCATTATCAGTAAACACCAGTTTGATAGGTTTGTTACGTTCTTCATACCCATACTGTTTGCGGTAGTTAGAAAATTACAGAAGTATGTAATTGATCCAGGAACTGAGCCCTAATATTGTGCTAGCTAAGCAACAAAAGCTTGAAGCCAATTTCAGTGTCCCATATTACAAAGCCTTTTCAGTAGGGATGGGGCTATATGATTTTTTTTTTGCTGATACAGATACTGATACTATTAAAATTAGCCGATACTCACATATAGTGGTACCTCGGTATATGTCCTCCTTGGAATAAGTCCAACTTGGTATACGTCCTGTTTGGACGCGAAAATTTTAGTGTCGTGACTCATTTCAAGAAACTCTACACTTAAGCACTATTCCAGAGGTGCTTTGAAGTGACCTCTGACACAGAGTTAACCCTGAGAGAGTTTTGGAAAGATCACTTTACTATCGCCCATTGCATAACTCTCATTGACAAAGCCTGGCAGGAAGTTTCATACAGAACAATGAACTCTGCTTGGAGAAATTTGTTGCCAGAAGCAGTGGCTGAAAGGGGCTTTGAGGCTGTGTCTATAGTGGAGGATATTGTCTCTGGGAAGGTCCATGGGTCTGGATGTGAGTGATGGTGATGTGGAGGAGTTAGTGGGGGGGGGGCACAGGGAAGAGCTAACCACTGAGGAGCTGCTGGAACTTGAGAACGAGGAGCACAAGACTAAGATGGATGCACTCTCTTCAGGCTCGGAAGAGGAGATAGAGGAAACCCCTACTTCATTAATCAAGGAAATCTTTGCCAAATGGATGGACGTCAAAAACTTTGCAGAGAAGTACCACCCCAACAAAGCCCAAACAAGCCGTAATAGCATTGTCTGGAATGACCAGACAATGTCACATTTCCGAAACATCCTGAGGAGAAGGCAAGCAAAGTTTTTGGACAGATTTTTAGTAAAAGTCAAACCTGGTGAGCTTCAACCAGGTCCATATAGGAAAAGAGACAGAAAAGAGAAGGGGACTCCTTCCAAACAATAACATTTCCTCCTCCCTTCTCAACACTATCCTAGTAGGCACTCTACTTTTTTCAGCAAAGTAAAGAGAGGTTAAATTTGCGTTTATTTCATCTAATTATTTTGTATTTTTGTATTTATTTTAGTATTAAGCAGTGTTTAAATTATTTTATACAACCCCATCAATGTACAATATGCCAATAATAGGATTTTTTTTTCATGGGAACGGATTAATCGTTTTCCCTATATTTCTTATGGGAAAATTCGTTTGGTATACGTCCTGTTTGGTATAAGTCCAAAGTCCTGGAATAGATTAAGGACGTATACCGAGGTACCACTGTACTGATTGTCGATAGTCACTGATACCGATACTCCAGCACACCATTACTTTCAGCCATTCCAGCTCTTAAAGAGGCCAAGTGATATGGGGCGATGATTTCTACATTAAATGTTATAAATCAATAATTTGTAGTAGTAAGGAAAAAACTGCTGTTCTGTAGAATAAATTGTCGCTTTGCAACATGTGGGATAACGTTTCGCTCGGTCAGAGCTTTATCAGGTCAACTGGATACCATTTGCATCCAAGGCTAAAGTTGCCGCATCCTAGTCACTGGTATTCATTGCTTCACTAGTTCCAGCGATTAAACTACTTTACGGCAGTACCATAACAAGTTGCAGGTCGAAAGATTTTCCTGAGAGAAAGTTTGAATTTGGAGGTTTAGTAAGAGAGGTGAGGTGCAGGGAAGGAGTGGAGAAAGGGAGGTGTGGGGATGGGGAATGTGGTAGGGAGGGGAGGGAAAAGGGTTGACATTTTTGTGCAGCGGAGGAGGATGAAATGAAGGAAATTTTGTGTGTGGAGCAATGTGGTAGTAACGACGAGGGAACTTCAGCATTCTGAAATGCTAGTTAGTATGCTAGGTTTATGACCTAGCAGGTACGCAAGGTTCATCACAGCTACAATTCACCATTATACATATTAGCATCAGGAATATTTCAATTCCTAAAAGGGGGGATTAAAATAATCTCTCGGTGTGTGTGTGTGTATATATATATATATATATATATATATATATATATATATATATATATATATATATATATATATATATATATATATATATATGTGTGTGTGTGTGTGTGTGTGTGTGTGTATATCACTGTATATGCACCGTTGAAAAATTAATAGCGACACGTATGAGGAAATATACAAAAGAGAGGATCAAGAATATTGTGGGCACCGTGAGGCTACAAGTTTTGAGGCCAACAAAATAAGACAATAAAATAGAAATGCTAAAATATTTAAGTGGAAAAAAAGACTGAATACACTAAAAATTTAAAAATGTGAATAACATTATACTTGAGAACGGCAGTAATGAAAGTTTTGAGGAAAACTAATCATGTTCTTTTTTGACTGCACGAATCCATGGATAGAGTAAGTTTCTGAGACCCTGGAAAAAGGTTATCGAGGAATAAGGTGAATTTAAAAAGTTGAATGTGAATAAACCATGTTTTAATGTACGTTTTGGAGAACGTGACAGATGATAAGGAAATGGAAAAATAGGAAGGCAAGAGAGTTTCCGGAAAGGTAAAGAAATAGGAGAGAGCAGTAAGAAATAGGACATGAAAGCCTCGACAAGAAGTAATGAGCTGAGACGTGAAGGAAACAGGTTTAGGAATGATATCAAGGCGGTGTTTGTGTTATATATATTTGATGGAAACTGCACAAAAGCGGCTAGTCAAATGATATACAAACAAGGAGGTACTCTATTAGACTCGGCCTAGCTGTTTGAGGCTCCTCTGCCACCTTTCACTTGTGTGGGGGCACCTCATGCACCGCCTGGCTCAGTGTAGCCCTTAGTTCTCTCTTACCTGGTTTACCCCTCTTCCACCACACACATACTTGCTACTTTTCCAGTCCTGCAGACATTTATAGGTATTGTGCCTATCCCAGTACCAATGGATTGTACCTCCCAAACGTCTCCAGAGACTGTCTCTTTCCTAAACATCTTCAGAGACTGTCTTAAATGTTTGGAACTGCCCCCAAACATCTCCAGAGACTGTCTCTTCTAAACACTTCCTAGGACTGTGCCCCCGAACGTCTCAAAGACTGTCTCCTTAACATCTGAAACTATGCCCCCAAACATCCTCTAACACTGTGCTATTGGTTTCTGACATCGCCTAGCCATGAAAGGGGTTGCCCCACACATTGTCATCTGTAAGTAAAATGCACCTAAGCAGTTTGGACAGTTTTTTAAAATATAAAGTTTGACTTTGACACCAAACTTCATTAAATCTTGGCGCCTCAGCGAAATGCTATTTGTTAATGCAGCATCCACACTGATTGTGAGTTTTTTACTTACATATGTTATACCACTTGTACTCATACACAGATAACCTGTACATAGGAGAGGCTTATGACTGACGTTTCGGGTCAGACTTAGACCATTTACAAGTCACACTAACACGCGAAGGTGAGGGAGTCAGTCTATAGAGGAGAAGATCACTCTGGACACAGTCGTCGTCACTAAACACCATCTGGATGTTCGAATTAGCCTCCATCTATCTTTTTCCCTTTTGTTTTTTTAATACCTTCAAGCATTGTCCTGCGAACCGTGTCTTGTTAGATATAAAATATAACAGTTGGGTTTTTTTACGTTGCAGTCTTAACCCTTTGCCAAATTAATGACACTGGAGTTAACTTGACTCCTTAATTAATATTTATTCTGTAATTACCTATTTCTTGTTCCAGGAGCTATACTCGTAGTGTCCTGTCTTCAATAATTTGTTCATATATATATACATATATATATACATATATATATATATATATATATGTCGTGCCGATTAGGTAAAACTGGTCAATTAGCAATAACTCATTTAAAATTAAGTCCTTTCTAAAATTTTCTCTTATACGTTTAAAGATATATTTTTTTTCATTTATGTTAATGTAAAAATTTTAATTTTGTACCAAGAGAAACTTTGAAAACTTACCTAACCTTATTATAACAAGCGCAATTTAATTTAGCCTAACCCAACTAAATATATTTTAGATACGTTTACAACAATTTAATAATAAACAAACACAATGAAATATATTTTTTTCGTTAGGATCAGAATGATTTTTGCGACATTATTGCATACACAAATTTTCGCTTGACTTATATGGTAAGAAGAGCGTTGCTATTTAAGCCAAATTCGCAAGTTTTACCTAATTGGCACGACATATATATATATATATATATATATATATATATATATATATATATATATATATATATATATATATATATATATATATATATATATATATATATATATATATATGCAAAAAGATCACAGTAAACAGGTTGCAGATGTATTCTCTATGTTCAAAGCAGGACTCGAACCTGCAAACTCTGCATCAGAGTACACGGTACTCTGATGCAGAGTATTGTGTTGCAGAGGTCTGAGCCAACCTCAGACCTCTGCAACACAATTGTCCTCAAATATTTGTTAAGTTATACCATGAATTAAAGAAAGATCCTGGACTTCACCTTACGAAACAGACAAAGCGAATGCGATAGTAATTATGGACTAGGTAGATTATAGTGGAAAAATGAATATGTTATTAGAAGACAGGGGAACTTCCGTTCCCCTTAAATGTTTTCGAATGTCAATGGAATGCTCTTACTAGCCTCATCAGATTTATGAACACATTATGATGATAGTAGACAAGGACATTAACTCAACAACTTGCAATGCAAACATATTAAAAGATATAGTAACCCGTCTTGGACCTGGTTTCAAGTACCTCTGGGAGTTTGGAATAATTACTGACGAGGATCAAGCTAAATGTAAAATATGCACTTGGTTTTATAGTTGCTTTCCTTAATACTGCTTCATTATCCACTTAGTGAGGTATATACAGATACATAGACAGTACATGAATTTATGTGGTATATCTGGGTATCTTGTTAATGAAAATGAGGCGCCGGAAATTCTGAGCAAAAATGCAAAATTTGCTTTTAACAAATTAAATTTATTTGCTTGAGCCAGAGTACGCCACAGCAATACTGGTGTGAGATTCGTCTGTATAAACCTGCATTTGTGGTCACAGTAGTGGCCCATGCTAACATTCCTATGGTGTATAGAAATGTACCTAGTTGGTTGAATCTTGTTAGGCCGGCATGAACCAGTGGTTAACACACTGTACTGGGAGTTTTAAGACTTGCCAAGCATTCTGTGATTTAGTTACCTAATTTTAGTTGTGTTAATCATTTTCGGGTCCACTTCCTAGGCTTGTGTACCCAAAAGCTCTTACTACCCCACTCAAGAGAGATTCCTTGGTGCCAGTGAGGAATGAGACCTGACCTCCCTTTGCATTGATCAAACCTGAGTGTCTTCCATGGCCCAGACGCTGTATAACGTTACTCTACGGGTTTAGCGTTCCCATGAATGTAATATTATTATTATTACTTCCGGCCGCAACAGGTATTAGCATGCAAAATAAGCCAGACACCGGCGAAAAAAATTAAATTTCCCCGCAAGAACACGCTTTCATTGGGACATCTTACTTCTTCTGCAACTTGTGTATTTGCCTTAATGGGTTCCGTGTAGTTGGTATGCAGCTGGGCTTAATGTCAGGTATACAAGCGGATCCACTTTTTTTTTTTTTAAGAAAAATTACTGGAAAAACTAAAAAAATGTAAAATGCTCCTAAGAGTGTAACATTTTAGCGTTTAAATTTCATCATTATGACAGTTCATTATAATAAAGCAATCATTTTATGTTACTTGTAAGTTTGCTATTATGACTTTATTACCTGGAGATCGGCAAAATTATGGAGGTATTTATTTCTTTGATTATTAAGACACATGTGCGACAGTTAGGTATCTTTACTGTTGATACTGTTGTACATGTGTCTTAATCATCAACTTGTCGGTATTTTATACTATTTTCAACATTTCTTTATTCATTGATTGATTTTACTTTTTTACATAATAATATTCATTACCTGTGACAGTTAGACATTGGTAAGACCTCAGTATGTTGATCTAGAACAGAGATTCTTAACCTTTTTACGATTACAGATCACCAGTGGCTTGCCCAATATGTGCCCATACCCCCTTCACCAGACTGTGGAAATCATCACCACCACCAGTCCTATTAGTTACCAGTACGACTTCAAGAGATGTCAATACCTTACTTTACATATGGATAGCTAGCAACAGCTGAAAGAAATTATAAGGATTTTATCTTATTTATTTATCGAAAAACGGCAAATTGTTCAGCGATGGAGTCCCATACTCCCATTATTTTGTTCCCATACCACCACGGGGTATGCATATCCCCCGGTTAAAAACACCTGATCTAGATTCTAGTGGGAGCAGAGCTCACGTTGCTCACTGGAACTATACAAAATGTAGTTTCTACCAACTTACTGATTTGTGCTCTTCACTTTTCAAAATCTCCCATATTTACAGAAGTATTTGATTACTTTGTTTTATAGTTTAGTTAAACAAACCAGTATTCAGCAAAAATCATAAACGCTTTTGTTTTTTATTTTTGTCAATATTTCTGTAATTTTTAGCGCATACTTATCTGTTATCTGTTAGTGGTTCTGGGGATTATCTTCCCCACGGACCAGTCTCAGACTAGGCCTCCTAAGTCAGAAAGGAAATATTTTCAGGATTAAAAACTATTAAGAAGCACATAGGAGAGTAAAGGTGTGTGTATACTGAATGTAAGTAGGAGTTTGTAAGATTTGCCTGTCATCTTACATGTTTTATACAGAGAGAAAATAGTAATACTGTCAGTGCAAAAAAAAAAAAAAAAAAAACAGGATAATAGCCCTACATTAAAAATTAATTAATTTCGGTGTGGTAGCTTCACAAGTAAGCAGGCCTAGTATGGACCAGTAAGCCTACTTCAGCGCTCCTATGTTCTTAAATTTTAGATCCGGATAATGTACAGATAACAATTGTATAAACCTTGGTAACTGATACCTACAAATTGGATTAAAACGACTCGTGAGCAAACGCTACGACATGATAGCGCACAAAATGAGGGCCATGGGCATTACGGGGAAGGTAGGCAAATGGATTTTCGGGTTCCTAACACACAGAACACAGAAAGTAGTAGTAAACAGAGGAAGATCCAGCATCAGCGAGGTAAAAATCTCAGCTCCCCAAGGTACTGTCCTGGCACCTTTACTGTTTCTCATCCTCATAGCAGACATAGGTAAAAACACCCGTCACACTTTTGTATCATCATTCGCAGATGACACTAAAATAAGCATGAAAGTCACTTCGGTAGAGGACACAGAAAATTTACAGGAAGACATAAGCAGGGTCTTCCAGTGGGCAGTGGAGAACAACATGATGTTCAATGGTGATAAGTTCCAGCTGCTTGGGTATGGAAAGAATGAAGAACTCAAAAGGAACACTGTATACAAAACTCAAGAGAGTCACCAAATAGAACGAAAGGAACACGTAAAAGAATTGGGAATAATTATGTCAGCTGACCTTTCTTTTAAAGACCATAACAAGACAAAGATCACGACAGCCAGGAATATGACAGGGTGGGTATTGAGAACTTTCAAAACAAGGAAAATAATGTCAATGGTGACACTCTTCAAATCGCTAGTGCTCCCTCATTTAGAATATTGCTCAGTGCTGACGGCCCCGTTCAAAGCAGGAGAAATATCAGAGCTGGAACAAATACAGAGATCGTTTACGGCTCACATTGAGCCAGTAAATCACCTAAATTACTGGGAACGCCTTCAAGTCTTGAACATGTACTCATTGGAGCGGGGGAGAGAGAGATACATAATATATATCTGGAAAGTACTCGAGGGCCTGGTCCCAAATCTGCACACTGCCATAACAACATACTGGAGTGAGAGATATGGGAGGAAGTGTAAATAAACCCAGTGAGGAGCAGGGGTGCGGTGGGGACAATACGGGAACACTGTATCGACATTGGGGGTCCCAGACTATTCAACATCTTACCAGAAGATATCAGAAACACGGCTGGAACCAGTGTAGAAGCCTTCAAGAGGAAACTGGACTAGTATCTTCACCAGGTGCCAGATCAACCAGGTTGTGATTGATATGTGGGCCAGCGGGCCTCCAGCAGCAACAGCTTGGTTGACCAGGCCCATGGCCGGGCTCCGAGTGTAGTGAAACTCGAAACTCTTCAAAGGTAAATGTATTCAAAGTTTTATAATATATATGGTACTGTAGTACCAGGAATATTAGCGAGAAATATCTATCATAATGAACACCTGGGAAATGCTAAAGGAACTAGTTCCAAATAAATTCGCTCAACCCTTCCCAAGGGCGGGATGATGGTAGACGGTACAACATTGCTCTCCAAGGGCGGGATGATGGTGGACGGTACAACATTGCTCTCCAAGGGCGGGATGATGGTGGACGGTACAACATTGCCTCCAAGGGCGGGATGATGGTAGACGGTACAACATTGCCCTCCAAGGGCGGGATGATGGTAGACAGTACAACATTGCCCTCCAAGGGCGGGATGATGGTAGACGGTACAACATCCCCCCCCCCTTCAATTGAGCAGCAGCAGGAGTGGACGTTCTCCTGGAACTCGATAATTATAATGGTGAATGACATATTAACACTTTCCTTGTGTTGATAATGATGTAAAATACCGACAAGTTGAAGATTAAGACACATGTGCAACAGCTGGGCATCTTTATTGTTGAAATGTTTCGCCTACACAGTAGACTTCTTCAGTCCAATACTGAGAAGAATGGTTGAAGATCAGTAGTTTGAGGTAATCAGTCCCTCAGCCTGGAGTCGATGTGATCAGTCCATCTATCTCAAGAGGAAACTGGACAAATATCTTCACCAGGTGCCAGATCAACCAGGCTGTGATGGATATGTGGGGCAGCGGGCCTCCAGCAGCAACAGCCTGGTTGACCAGGCAAGCACCAGACGAGCCTGGCCCATGGCCGGGCTCAGAGAGTAGATACTCTCGAAACTCTTCAAAGGTATATCTTGATTAGAGTACAGCAAGTGCGCGGAGGAGCTTATATAGTGCAGACAGGCGACGTGAAGCAGTCGTGGGCGGTGTCACTATGGAAAAATCCATAGTGACACCTAAAGGTTAGGCAAGCTAAGCCCAATAATGAGAAGAATGGTTAAAGATAGAAGGACTTTGAGGTAATCAGTCCCTCTGCCTGATTGTCAATCACTTTTCTCTGCATTGGACTGAGGAAGCCACTGGTTGGCGAAACGTTTTAACAGTAAAGATACCCATGTGTTGCATCAGTCTCAAAGATATACTGTTTTGTCTTCCTATAAATTTCTTTCATTTGCACGTGACGCGGCAACAAAGACTAAGCCAAACTTGACCAAACTTACTGCGAAAAAGGACACGTGTGCGATTATCAAGACAGTCATTGAGAACTGAGGAAGCTCCTGGTCTTTTTTCACATACTTGCTGGTGTTGGTCACCAAATTGTGAGACCAAGCTAACTGCTGGGAAAGTGTGTTGAGAGGGCGTGCAGACGCGACCCTGGGCGTTATCCAGTCCAGCTTGTAATCCCAGGTAAGTTTATTTAGGCACAGGTATACATAAGTAAATTACCTAAGATAACACAAAAAGTCAGACAAAGTGAATTATTTCTATTGGATTCCTAAGTTAGTTATTTAGCTTACTTACGCAAGCAGGATTTTCAACATGTATAGATAAACTGTATATCAAAACATATGTACTTATGAAATCATAAATAATTCGTTGATTTGTGTAAGTTGATTATATACGTTATTTGGCTTAGGTTTGGTTGGTCAGATTACCATTAAATCCTGAGTAGCGTTTGGGGATGGAAACAACTGAAGCAGACAACTGAAGCTGACAACTGAAGCTGACAACTGAAGCTGACAACTGAAGCTGACAACTGAAGCAGACAGTTGCAGTGTGGAACTTTATTGAGACGTTTCGCCTGTGTACAGATGCAACGTCTCAGTAACGTTCAGTCAATGCAGCCTTGTGTAGTGTGCAACCAGACAATGTGCAACACCTGGGTATCTTGATTTGAAGACGTCTCGCCAACCAGTGGCTTTTTCAATTCATTACAGAGAAGATACAAGAAGACAGTAGAAAATGAGGTAATGAGTCCTTCAGCCTTGCAGAACTCTACACAGAAGACAACAAAAGATGAGGTAATCAGTCCCTTAACCTGGCAGAACTATACAGAGGATAGTAGATGGGGTGATCAGTTGCTCAGCTTGGCAGCTGGTGTTCAGTGCCTCTGTCTTGATGAACCTGACAAAGTTACTGAACACCGGCTTCTAAGTTGAGGGACTGAATGCCTCATCTTAAAAAATAACACTGGTTGAGGAAATGTCTTCAAATCAAAATACCCAGGTGTTGCACCTGTGTCTGAGTCCGTAATACACAGGGCTGTACAGACTGAACCTTTAAAATGTGCTTAGATACACGTGGAACCAGTGAACAGACTCTGGGAACAAAGGCTGAAAACTTTTCTTAAAGAGAAGTACGTTGGGCTAAGCATAGTTCTGTGCACTTCGCGTGAGGCGCACGTCAACCAGTCTCCAGCAAATACGAGAATAGTAAATTTAAGAGTAGCTTTCAAAAAACATAATCAGTAAGGCATTATTTCAGGCCCATCATGGAATAGTCTACGCCCTTATAGAACCCACATCTGGTTAGGCGTGTAAAAAGGCTGGGAAAAGTGCAAAGATTTGCAACGAAGGTAGTCCCAGACCTGAGGGGTACAAAATACCCAGAAAGTGATAGGGTGTTACGACTTCGATATTGTAACTTAAATAAAATGGTCCTGGCTCCTAAATGGCTGCTTAATCTGCTGTCTAAGGGCATTTAAAGTGACCAGAAAGAGTCTGCTTGGGAGGCGCTGGAAGTTAAAAGCGCAGACGAGTCACAGGAATGTTAGAAAATACTTCTTTTAGTGTTAGAGTGGTCAGCAAGGGATACGACCAAGGGAGCGAAGTGGTAGAGGCAGAATCCATACATAGATTTAAGAATATGCATCATAGGACTCACGCATCCAAGAGTGAAACCAGTAGTGGCCAGCAAAGAGGCCGGGCCAGGAGCTGAGACTCTACTCCTGCAACCAAAAAAAGTGAGTTACTTGGGACATTTTATTACGGAAACGTATCGGCCCTGGAACCTTTTTCACTCCCTCATAATAATAAATAATAATAATATGTGCGTCAATAATAATAATAATAATAATATGTGCTTTAATGATTCCTCTTCTGGTGTAATCGCGTTAGGCATTGGATTAGTGCGAGTGATATCTAAATGACAGAAAAGAGCGCTTGAAACCAAGAATTAGCAGCGTAGGAGGTTTGCTGAGCCGATGTGATGGTTATACTTAGCAGATGATAGCCAGGCAGATGATAGACAAGCATATGATAGCCAGGCAGATGATAGACAAGCATATGATAGCCAGGCAGATGATAGACAAGCAGATGATAGCCAGGCAGATGATAGACAGGCAGATGATAGACAGGCAGATGATAGACAGGCAGATGATAGCCAGGCAGATGATAGACAAGCAGATGATAGCCAGGCAGATGATAGACAGGCAGATGATAGCCAGGCAGATGATAGACAGGCAGATGATAGCCAGGCAGATGATAGACAGGCAGATGATAGACAGGCAGATGATAGACAAGCAGATGATAGCCAGGCAGATGATAGACAAGCAGATGATAGCCAGGCAGATGATAGACAGGCAGATGATAGACAGGCAGATGATAGCCAGGCAGATGATAGACAAGCAGATGATAGCCAGGCAGATGATAGACAGGCAGATGATAGCCAGGCAGATGATAGCCAGGCAGATGATAGCCAGGCAGATGATAGACAAACAGATGATAGCCAGGCAGATGATAGACAGGCAGATGATAGCCAGGCAGATGATAGACAGGCAGATGATAGACAGGCAGATGATAGACAGGCAGATGATAGCCAGGCAGATGATAGCCAGGCAGATGATAGACAGGCAGATGATAGACAGGCAGATGATAGACAAGCAGATGATAGCCAGGCAGATGATAGACAGGCAGATGATAGCCAGGCAGATGATAGACAGGCAGATGATAGCAGGCAGATGATAGACAAACAGATGATAGACAGGCAGATGATAGACAGGCAGATGATAGCCAGGCAGATGATAGACAGGCAGATGATAGACAGGCAGATGATAGACAGATGATAGCCAGGCAGATGATAGACAGCAGATGATAGCCAGGCAGATGATAGACAGGCAGATGATAGACAGGCAGATGATAGCAGGCAGATGATAGCCAGGCAGATGATAGACAAGCAGATGATAGCCAGGCAGATGATAGACAGGCAGATGATAGCCAGGCAGATGATAGCCAGGCAGATGATAGACAACAGATGATAGCCAGGCAGATGATAGACAGGCAGATGATAGCCAGGCAGATGATAGACAGGCAGATGATAGACAGGCAGATGATAGCAGCAGATGATAGCCAGGCAGATGATAGACAGGCAGATGATAGCCAGGCAGATGATAGACAAGGCAGATGATAGCCAGGCAGATGATAGACAGGCAGATGATAGCCAGGCAGATGATAGACAAGCAGATGATAGCCAGGCAGATGATAGCAGGCAGATGTGCGATAAGACAGGCAGATGAGTACAGGATGATAGCAGCAGAAGACGTGATAGACAGGCAGATGATAGCCAGGCAGATGATAGCCAGGCAGATGATAGACAGGCAGATGATAGCCAGGCAGATGATAGCCAGGCAGATGATAGCCAGGCAGATGATAGACAGGCAGATGATAGCCAGGCAGATGATAGCCAGGCAGATGATAGCCAGGCAGATGATAGACAAGCAGATGATAGCCAGGCAGATGATAGACAGGCAGATGATAGCCAGGCAGATGATAGACAGGCAGATGATAGACAGGCAGATGATAGACAGGCAGATGATAGCCAGGCAGATGATAGACAAGCAGATGATAGCCAGGCAGATGATAGACAGGCAGATGATAGCCAGGCAGATGATAGACAGGCAGATGATAGACAGGCAGGTGGGAGACAGGCATCTTTACACTTGCTGTTAGAACAGAACTGCACCTGCAGTTACAACAGTGTTGCAAGTGCAGTTACAACAGTGTTGCAAGTGCAGTTACAACAGTGCTGCAAGTGCAGTTACAACAGTGTTGCAAGTGCAGTTGGAACAGCAACAGTGGACAGGCGAGTAGGGGAGTGCTTGGTAATGGGTTTAGAACAGCAGCCGTTAACCCTGGATGAGTTTCAACAGAGACTGGTAGTAAAGCAAGTGGAGTGGGTAAACCAGCAAGTGGAGTGGGTAAACCAGCAAGTGGAGTGGGTAAACCAGCAAGTGGAGTGGGTAAACCAGCAAGTGGAGTGGGTAAACCAGCAAGTGGAGTGGGTAAACCAGCAAGTGGAGTGGGTAAACCAGCAAGTGGAACTGGTGGACCAGCAAGTGGAGTGGGTAAACCAACAAGTGGAACTGGTGGACCAGCAAGTGGAGTGGGTAAACCAGCAAGTGGAGTGGGTAAACCAGCAAGTGGAACTGGTGACCAGCAAGTGGAGTGGGTAAACCAGCAAGTGGAGTGGGTAAACCAGCAAGTGGAACTGGTGACCAGCAAGTGGAGTGGGTAAACTAGCAAGTGGAGTGGGTAAACCAGCAAGTGGAACTGGTGGACCAGCAAGTGGAGTGGGTAAACCAGCAAGTGGAGTGGGTAAACCAGCAAGTGGAACTGGTGGACCAGCAAGTGGAGTGGTTAAACTAGCAAGTGGAGTGGGTAAACCAGCAAGTGGAGTGGGTAAACCAGCAAGTGGAGTGGGTAAACCAGCAAGTGGAGTGGGTAAACCAGCAAGTGGAACTGGTGGACCAGCAAGTGGAACTGGTGGACCAGCAAGTGGAACTGGTGGACCAGCAAGTGGAACTGGTGGACCAGCAAGTGGAACTGGTGGACCGGCAAGTGGAACTGGTGGACCAGCAAGTGGAACTGGTGGACCGGCAAGTGGAACTGGTGGACCAGCAAGTGGAACTGGTGGACCGGCAAATGTAGCAGAACACGTGGCAGCAGCAGCAGCAGCAGGAGCAGGCAGCAGCAGACCTCTTAAATATGACGTACAACCTAATAGAGATATTATCAAGTACTTGATGATAAATTCTCTTGTAGGTAAAACGTAGAATATAATAAAAGGTGTGTTTGTAATTTTTTTTTCCAGACCTCAGGTACTTGTCACTGATATCAACTACTCACCCACCCATAGTGTAATTATGTATCAATTCTCAGCCAGCCATAGACAAAATAATTATGTATCAAGGGTTTTGTAGTCTTTTACATCTCTAGTGTAGAGTGTTATTGTTCACCACGTACTGGAAGAACACAAGTGCACAAGAATGGAGGAACACTACAATAGGCCTGTTGGCCCATGCTATCCGTCCAGCCAATATCTAAAGTTACCCTAAGTTCAGGTGGTTATAATCATAACTATATTTTTTAGAGGGGTGGACCGGTAAGCCAGTGGAAGGCCTCGGTCAGATGACCAAAAGCTGTAGCTGCGGGTCATCATATGACTAAGACCCTCTTCAGGAAACACTTGTCCAGTTTCCTGAGTCACGTCCAATATGGCTGACAAGTGTTAATCAGCTACTTTATTCACAGTATTATTTCATTCATGGGGAAGCGCTAAACCTTTAGGGGACGTAAAGCTCTCGGGGGAATGGAAGGCATTCAGGCTTGATTCGGAGAATTGGAGCATTGGTCCAATTCCTTAGATCAAGAACCCTTCATCAGCATGAAGGAACCTCCCATCAGGGGTTCACGTGACTATAAAATCTCAGTACATAACGTCTTCACTAAGCATGTTTTTATGAGTCATTACCCGAGTTAAGTGCATTCAGTGATAAACAGTAATTAAGGATTCAGTATCATTATCATAGGTTAACTTTAAGGATGATTGGATGGCAGTGTTGTGTAGGGAATGTTGATGCCTAACTGGTCTTGGTTCCTACAGGTCTTAGTATGTGAGGAAGAGGCAACAAGAGCAGACGCAACCATGAATAAACACAAAGACAAATTGCAGTACAAACCTCTGTTGGGACAACGCTTTATTCTGTATAGAACTGTAACGAATTATGACTTAGTAAAGATCTACACAGAGCGAAACGTTGTTCAGTAAAAGCTTGCACGGCAATTTGTCTTTTTGTTTATCCAGATGCAGTTCTACCAGAGGATCATTATATTCACTAAACCCGCAAGTCATACAGCACCTGAGGGAATGGGAGGCATTCAGGTTTGATCCAAGGGACCTGCCAGAGGAATAACAGACAAGAGATTTATAATATAACACTTGCCTTTGAAATTAATTTAACCAATGGATTACCGGTTATATAGTTGTTGGGGTGTACACTAAGTACATACCATGGATAGGTCAAGTGCTCTTACATGACACAATCATAATAACATTAATGTTATGATGCGGCAAGTAAAATGATAAAGCTGTTCCATAGAGGGCAAGGCTATCTGTGTCTTCACACCCACACACTGCCGTAAACACTGCTATCTTTACCGCCATCACCATAAATACTATCGGAACTGCCGCCACTGTCAAACCGACCGGATATATTCCGTGACGCGGTAAGCCCAGGCAGAAACAAGGCTGTGAGAGAGTGTTTGTTGCCAACTCAGTATCGACCTGTGACCATTGTGTTATTGATTCTTACCAGTAAGTCCCAACAATCAACCAAGTATCTTAGCAACGCCGGCGATTGTAATCTTGTATATGCTGTTTTAATCACCGTTAATGAAAGTTCAATAGTTTTCCTGCTCTTTGAAATTGATATAGTGCAAGATCGTTAATTACAAATTACAATATAAAAATACCACATTTGCTGGGTGTGACCTTAAAGACTTATGTCTGTGATGTGTCTCAGTTTATAATGAAACTATCATCATTCACGAAATCGTAATAAAATGATTACAAACCACGGAACGGGTGGGGTTTTAACCCATGGCGAGTGAGTCGTAAAACTCCAGGCCAGTGAGCCAGCTGGCAGAGTGGCTTACGCACTGGCCTGGAGTTCTACTACTCACTCGCCATGGGTTCTAACCTAACCTGTTCCGTGGTTTGCAATGGAACTAGTCCCAGAGCTGACGAGTATGACCACACTAAAGGACAGGACTAAAGGTGAAATGATGACAACGTACAAAATACTGAGAGGAATTGACAAGGTAGACAGACAGAGTCTGTTTGGGAGGCGGGTCTCAGGTATACGAAGTCACGTCTGGAAGTTAAAAACACAGATAAGTCACAGGAATGTTAGGAAATAATTCTTTAGCCTTAGAGTGATCAGGAAGTGGAACAACCTAAACAGCGGCGAAGTTGTAGAGACAGAATCCATATATAGCTTTAAGAATAGGTATGATAGGGCTCACGCAGCCAGGAGAGTGAAATTAGTAGCGACCAGCAGAGAGGGGGACCAGGAGCTGAAACTCTATCTCCTGCAACCATAATTAGGTGAACACACACACACACACACACACACACACACACAATACACACACACACACACACACACACACACACAAACACATACACATGCAGGTGGTTGTGGCTTTTTGAAACCCTGACGAGGTTGTATAGGCTTGACAAAACAGCATAACTCAGCTTTGTTTGCGACCATAACACTTCACACTTGTAGATAGCTTAAATAAGGTTCACACATACAACTCTTGTGCATAAGCACAATATTAAGAGCGTCAGCTGATGTTCTCCTGTAAATAAGTTCACAACAACCATCTTGTTATCTGAACTAGCCACTCTAAATGAGTTTTAACCATTATAAAAGGTAAACGTTAAATGGCAGTAATTTTAAGAGCGAAACACTTTTTTTACGCTGGTCATAATGAGCCACTGAGTGGGTTTTCACATGCTGGAGACCTGCGTCATGTGATCCTTCACCAGACAAATAACATTAATCGTGAAGTCTCTGAGGATTAATTTGTCTTATTTACTAAATTAAGAAGACGTCTTCACTTTTATACATGCATATATTTCTCAAGTACAGACGCTCAAGCTTCAGCGATACTATCATTACATGATTTAAAGTCACTGTGTTTACACCATTTCAGTTTTGTATTAATGTTGGTAGAATTACCGACACTGTGGTAAGTAAAAGGACAAGTGCAGCTAATGCGACATTTTATTGTGGCAACGTTGCGCTCTCCACGAGCTTTGGTAACGGCTTGACAAAGCTCCTGGAGATCGAAACGTTGCCACAATGAAATGTCGCATAAGTTGAACTTAAGTCATTTTACTTAATGAATTCAATTTTGTTATACCAACGAGGAATGGTGACCCTTGCTGTGAAGACGTGTACATTATCCCGGAAGGCTTAACACAAAACAATGGCTTTTAAAAATGCCTTGTAATTCGTTGGTAGCGCCTCTGGCTGCGTCCGGTTCGATTCTCATTGCATTCCTTTATTGACCATCCTGAAGTGAAAAGAACATTTTCTAACATCCTTGTAACTCATCTATGTATTAAAGTTCCAACTGTGCCCATATCTTGCCTTCTGAACTGTCTCTCCCTGTCCACTTTGTCAAATACTTTCGAGTATTTTGTACGTCGTTATCATATCTTCCCTGTTTTTTTTAACATGTAATATCTAGGTTTTGTGGTTATTGTTATTGTGGTGAAAGCAAGTGATAGGCCATGAGTTAGGCCTTCTGAAAGATGGGTTATTATAATTATTATTATTATTATTATTATTATTATTATTATTTTTATTATTGTTATTATTATTTTTATTATTATCATAACCAAGCGCTAAACCGTAAGGGTTATACAGCGCTGTGAGAGATGAGTTAACCTCTACAGATTTCTCTACATAACTTTTAATGTTCTCCCGACACTGTCCCCCTCTGTTTACATTGTCTCAATACGTGTATAAACTCTTCAAGGATGCTTTCTGTCTCCAGATCCTGGTTAATCTAATCTGGCATTGTTTGCCCTGGCAATACTTCCTGATCCTCTGAAAAATTTCCATTTTCTGTAATTTCTTATGACCTATATACCTAATGATCGATGTGTACTCACCTCTATGTAGTTGCAGGGGTTGATTCATAGCTCCTGGCCCCGCTCTTAACTTGTCACTTGCCAGATTTACTTTCCTAGCCTCATGAGTCCTATCTGCCCTGCCTCCATTACTTTGCCCCGAGTACTTGTTTCCCACCTCTTAACAGCCTGACCCTGTGTGTCCTGTCAGTTGCCCTGAGCATTGTGCTCTTTCGTTTAGTGAATTGTTCAGAGCGGGGAAAGTATCAGAGCTGGTACATATATAGAGATCATTTACGGCTCGCGTAGAGCAATAAAGTATTTAAACTACTGGGAACGTCTTAAAGTCCTAAATATACACTCGTTGGAGCCGAGGAGACGCATACATCATAATGTATGCTTAACAGTTCGCAAACAGGCGAAATTATTTACAAACATTATCTCTACGTCTACAGAAGGGCTCGAACCTGCAAACTCTGTATCAGAGTACACTACTTTACCACGAAGCTCTGGCTCCGTGGTAAAGTACTGTGTACTCTGATACAGAGTTCGCAGGTTCGAGTCCTGCTGTAGAGGTAGAGATGTTTGATGATAATATATATGTGAAGGGTACTTGAGGGCCTGGTTCTAAATCTGCAAATTGGCATAACAACATGCTGGAGTTAGAGATATGGGAGGAAGTGTAAAATAGACCCAGTGAAGGACAGGGGCACTGTGGGCACACAAGAGAACATTGCATCAACATCCGTGGCCTCAGATTGTTCAACATGTTGCCAGAAAACATCAGAAATACTGCTGGGACAAGTGAAGAAGTCTTCAAGAGAAAAATGGACAAAAATCTCCACCAAGTGCCGGATCAACCATGCTGCGATGAACATGTGGGCCAGCGGATCGCCAGGAGCAACAGCCTGGTTGAACAGCCAAACATCAGACAAGCCTGGCCCAGCGACGGGCTCTGGGAGAAGAAACGCTCTCGGAACTCATCAAAAGTATTTCTACCCTGGTTCTTCTGTCCTCCATGGTCGTTAGGTTCAATTCCTTTAACCTCTCTTCGTAGCTCACGCCCCTTACCTCTGGAACTAGTCTCGTTGCATACTTTTACACTTTCCAATTTCTTAACATGCTTCCTCAGGTGTGAGTTGTATACTGGTCCTGCGTACTCCAAGATGGGAATGACATGTATGTGTGGGCACACACATACAGTACATGTGTATAGAGCCCTCAAGGATCCCTTCTTCAGTTCCTTAAAGTCATTGTTAGGTTAGTTTTACATATACCACCGAAGTTTTTCTGCTTATGGGACATTCTCTTCTCTCTTACTGGCTACTGAAATTATGTTTGATATGGTCGTCCTATATACTCAGCAGATGATGACTCCCTATGCCTTTTTTTTGGCCTATGTAAATAGTTTCTCTTATCACAGTCTGCACTCCATATCCTGTCTTTTTTTCGCGACTTGTATGATCTTTTGCACTTATTGGGATTTAACACCAACATACACCTGTTGTGCCACCCAGGAAACTTGTCGAAGCAGCCCTGGAGGCCGTCTGTCCTCTCCCGGTGCTATTTTCACATAGTTTATGACTAGTTTCCCTCTAAAAAGTAATTTATATGTACCAGGAAAAGTAACGTTCTTAGTACTGATCCTTGGGGAATCCCACTTATTACTATCGCCCATTCTGACAATGCTTTCGGTAAAGTTACTCTTCTCTGTTGTCTTTCCTTGATAATCTGGAAAGCTTTCGTTTTTACCCATATTTGTTCTTTTAGCCTGTAACTCTCTCTCTCTCTAGCGGAACTTTGTCGCACGCTATATTACAGTTCTTGGAGATGCATTCCGCCAATTATTTTCTTGCTTTATCTCAGTAACTGTTTCATATAAAGAAAGTAGGTTCGTCAGAGTTCTCATTTCTCATTAAGGAATCCGTTCATGAGGAACCCCCTCCTCTTTATAAGGGTTAATATCTCCCTCTTAAAAATCTTCATTGCTCTGGGCTGGATGCACATTATTGATTTTGGCTTGTAGTTCCGTGTCGCTTGTGTGTCCCTCTTCTTAGATTTAGGGACCACGTTAACCATGTATCAGGTAGTTGCTCTGTCTTGAGCCACTTGTTGTAGATCTTCATTACGTGGTCACACAGTGGTTGTGTTCCTGCCCTCAGTGCTCAGGGGAATATACTGTCAACTCTTGTAGCTTCTTATTAGTCGGGTCCCCTCAGCATCTCCTTTGTTGTATAGATGTCTTCTAATGTTGGGTGTTGTGTCCTTGCTGTCATGGTCCCTGGTATCATTTCTTGTTACTCTGTGAATACCTTTGTGAAATTTCATTTTAGTTCCTGTCGTACCTCTCTGTCGTTTACTGTCAGTGTTAATTCTTCATTCTTATCACTATTCTTTATAACCATTTTCCTTATGTGAGCATGGATCAGTTTTAGTTGTTTTAACCTTTTTTGCTGTATCATTTTCAAAGTGTCTCTCAGCTTTAAGGTGTACCCATTGGTGTGTGTGTGTGTGTGTGTGTGTGTGTGTGTGTGTGTGTGCATATGTGTATGTATTTGTATTTGTGTATGTGTGTTTATATATATGTATGTGTGTGTGTGTGTGTAACTTGATCATCTGAAGTAGTTGAACTTGAGCTTATTAAGTTCTGCTGTACCTTTAAAAACAATTAGGACTTGTCCTTCCCTCCCTCACGTCTTAATTCAACCTCTTAATTTTTACGCTAAAAACGTTGTGTAAAATGTTCTTTCGACTCATTTGAGTATTCAACTTCCATCTGCACCTTCTCGTTCTGATCTCTCTCATGTCTGTCTTTGTCCACTCTCGAGTCCTTTGGGTATTTTGTACGTTGTGATCATACCTCTTCTGAATTTTTTGGTCTTCTTGAGAAGTAATTTTGAGCTGCTATGGTTTTTTTCCTGGTGTTTATGTCCCTGAGCTCCGGGATCAAGCTGATGGTAAACCTCTTGAAACTTCTCATTTGTTTCCATGTACCGGTAAATATTTATACAGCTCTGGGAACTCAGTCTTAACCATGCGGGTGTTAGCATAATCAGTGTATGTAGAAGACATTCTTTCCTTCGCAAATTTAAAGCACATATTTTCGTGAGATTATACCATCAAATGACATTCACGTCATTTTTTTTTTAAGAAAATGCATTAGAATTTTTTTTTTCGGTAATGAAACAAGTTAAAGACCGCTATCCGGTACTCGAAATAAGTCATTTTGTCTGACTTTTTTGGGTTATCTCAAGTAATTTACACTATGTATGATAATTATACTTCTGTGTACCTGTGCCTAAATAAACTTAGTTATGGTGTCAGTGTGAACCTGTGACTGATATCCGGGAGAATAGCCAGACGGTATAGCGTGTGGATACAGTCTGACCTCAGGTTAGGAACGCGACAAGGATTTCTGTCCCCTACACTGCAGGGTAAAGCCAAGCTAGCAAGCAGGTAACTGGGAACTGCATTTGAGGCATCAAGCAAGAGTATCGGTGAGAATGTGTCAGTCGGGTAAAAGGCGCCCAGCTTATAACAAGGGTGTTCACTCAGTACTAACACAACACTACACTGTCTGCTTCTCTGCACCCACTTCTCCACTTCACTTCCTGAGACACAAACATGCTTGTCTTCAGAGCTCCAGCAAGCTCTCTGTCTTCGCGTTACCAACTTAGTCTTGCTGCCTTCACAGCGCCAACAAGCTCTGCTGTCTCCACAGCACCAACAAGCTCTGCTGTCTCCACAGCACCAACAAGCTCTGCTGTCTCCACAGCACCAACAAGCTCTGCTGTCTCCACAGCACCAACAGTCTGCTCCCACAGCACCAACAAGCTCTGCTGTCTCCACAGCACCAACAAGCTCTGCTGTCTCCACAGCACCAACAAGCTCTGCTCTCTCCACAGCACCAACAAGCTCTGCTGTCTCCACAGCACCAACAAGCTCTGTTGTCTCCACAGCACCAACAAGCTCTGCTGTCTCCACAGCACCAACAAGCTCTGTTGTCTCCACAGCACCAACAAGCTCTGCTGTCTCCACAGCACCAACAAGCTCTGCTGTCTCCACAGCACCAACAAGCTCTGCTGTCTCCACAGCACCAACAAGCTCTGCTGTCTCCACAGCGCCAACAAGCTCTGCTGTCTCCACAGCGCCAACAAGCTCTGCTGTCTCCACAGCGCCAACAAGCTCTGCTGTCTCCACAGCGCCAACAAGATCTGCTGTCTCCACAGCGCCAACAAGCTCTGCTGTCTCCACAGCGCCAACAAGCTCTGCTGTTCCACAGCCCAACAAGTCTCTGTCTCCACAGCGCCAACAGCTCTGCTGTCTCCACAGCGCCAATAAGCTCTGCTGTCTCCACAGCACAACAAACTCTGCTGTCTCCACAGCGCCAACAAGCTCTGCTGTCTCCACAGCGCCAACAAGCTCTGCTGTCTCCACAGCACCAACAAGCTCTGCTGTCTCCACAGCACCAACAAGCTCTGCTGTCTCCACAGCACAACAAGCTCTGCTGTCTCCACAGCGCCAACAAGCTCTGCTGTCTCTCAGCGCCAACAAGCTCTGCTGTTCCTAGCGCCAACAAGCTCTGCTGTCTCCACAGCGCCAACAAGCTCTGCTGTCTCCTCAGCGCCAACAAGCTCTGCTGTCTCCCACATGCGCCAACAAGCTCTGCTGTCTCTCAGCGCCAACAAGCTCTGCTGTCTCCTCAGCGCCAACAAGCTCTGCTGTCTCTCAGCGCCAAAAGCTCTGCTGTCTCCACAGCGCCAACAAGTCGCTGTCCAAGCCAAAGCTCTGCTGTCTCCTCAGCGCCAACAAGCTCTGCTGTTCTCAGCGCAACAAGCTCTGCTGTCTCTCAGCGCCAATCAAGCTCTGCTGTCTCCACAGCGCCAACAAGCTCTGCTGTCTCCCAGCGCCAACAAGCTCTGCTGTCTCCTCAGCGCCAATAAGCTCTGCTGTCTCCTCAGGCCAATAAGCTCTGCTGTCTCACAGCGCCAACAAGCTCTAGCTTGTCCACAGCGTAACAAGCTTCTGCTGTTCCACAGCGCCAACAAGTTGCTGTTCCAAGCCAAAGCTCTGCTTTCCCAGCGCCAACTAAGCTTCTGCTGTCTCACAGGCCAACAAGCTCTGCTGTCTCCAAGCGCCAACAAGCTTCTGCTGTCTCTACAGCGCCAACAAGCTCTGCTGTCTCCACAGCGCCAACAAGCTCTGCTGTCTCACAGCGCCAACAAGCTCTGCTGTCTCCACAGCGCCAACAAGCTCTGCTTCCACAGCGCCAACAAGCTCTGCTGTTCCACAGCGCCAACAAGTCTGCTGTTCCACAGCCCAACAAGTCTGCTGTCTCCACAGCGCCAACAAGCTCTGCTGTTCTCAGCGCCAACAAGCTCTGCTGTTCCACAGCGCCAACAAGCTCTGCTGTCTCCCACACCAAGTTCTGCTGCCCAGCAGCTACAAGCTCTGCTGTTCTCAGCGCCAACAAGTCTGTTCTAGCCTGCTTCCCACAGCGCCAACAAGCTCTGCTGTCTCCAAGCGCCAACAAGCTCTGCTGTCTCCACAGCACAACCGCTCAAGCCTAATAGCTCTGCTGTTCTCACAGCGCCAACAAGCTCTGCTGTTCCACAGCGCCAACAAGCTCTGCGTCCCACAGGCTGCAAAGCTCTGCTGTTCCACAGCACCAACAAGCTCTGCTGTCTCCCAGCGCCAACAGCTCTGCTGTCCAGAACAAGTCGTGTTCCAGCAAAAGTCTGTGTCTCCACAGCCCAACAAGCTCTGCTGTTCTCCACAGCCACAAGTCTGCGTCAAGCTCAAGCTTGCTTCTCCACAGCGCCAACAAGCTCTGCTGCTCCACAGCACCAACAAGCTCTGCTGTTCACGTAACAGTTCGTCACAGCATAAGCTCTGCTGTCTCCACAGCGCCAACAAGCTCTGCTGTCTCCACAGCGCCAACAAGCTCTGCTGTCTCCACAGCGCCAACAAGCTCTGCTGTCTCCACATGCAGCCAACAAGCTCTGCTGTCTCCACAGCGCCAACAAGCTCTGCTGTTCCTACAGCGCCAACAAGCTCTGCTGTTCCACAGCGCCAACAATGTTTCAGCTTAAGCTTCCCACAGCGCTAACAAGCTCTGCTGTCTCCACAGCGCCAACAAGCTCTGCTGTCTCCACAGCGCCAATAAGCTCTGCTGTTCCACAGCACTAACAAGCTCTGCTGTTCCACAGCGCCAACAAGCTCTGCTGTTCCACAGCGCAACAAGCTCTGCTGCTCCACAGCGCCAACAAGCTCTGCTGTCTCCACAGCACCAACAAGCTCTGCTGTCTCCACAGCACCAACAAGCTCTGCTGTCTCCACAGCCAACAAGCTTTTGCTGTCTCCACAGCCCAACAAGCTCTGCTGTTCCACAGCCAACAAGCTCTGCTGCCACAGCAACAAGCTCTGCTGTCTCACAGCGCCAACAAGCTCTGCTGTCTCCACAGCGCCAATAAGCTCTGCTGTTCTGCCAACAAGTCTGTGTTCACAGGCCAACAAGCTCTGCTGTCTCCACAGCACAAGTTGCTGTTCCACAGCGCAACAAGCTCTGCTGTCTCCACAGCGCCAACAAGCTCTGCTGTCTCCCAGCGCCAACAAGTCTCTGTGTCTCCACAGCGCCAACAAGCTCTGCTGTCTCCACAGCGCCAACAAGCTCTGCTGTCTCCACAGCGCCAACAAGCTCTGCTGTCTCCACAGCGCCAACAAGCTCTGCTGTCTCCACAGCGCCAACAAGCTCTGCTGTCTCCTCAGCGCCAACAAGCTCTGCTGTCTCCACAGCGCCAACAAGCTCTGCTGTCTCCTCAGCGCCAACAAGCTCTGCTGTCTCCACAGCGCCAACAAGCTCTGCTGTCTCCTCAGCGCCAACAAGCTCTGCTGTCTCTCAGCGCCAACAAGCTCTGCTGTCTCCTCAGCGCCAACAAGCTCTGCTGTCTCCACAGCGCCAACAAGCTCTGCTGTCTCCTCAGCGCCAACAAGCTCTGCTGTCTCCTCAGCGCCAACAAGCTCTGCTGTCTCCTCAGCGCCAACAAGCTCTGCTGTCTCCTCAGCGCCAACAAGCTCTGCTGTCTCCACAGCGCCAACAAGCTCTGCTGTCTCCACAGCGCCAACAAGCTCTGCTGTCTCCTCAGCGCCAACAAGCTCTGCTGTCTCCACAGCGCCAACAAGCTCTGCTACAAATTTCGGAAGAGGTAAACACATCAAACATCAAACACTTGTGATGTCTCAGCGCCTCCGTCCAGAAAATATCCCCAGAGATTTGGGTCTCAGAAAATCAATATGAATTCCAAAGTCTGTTTATGCCTCTTCTTCCTTATGAGGAGCTGAGAGTATTTATCTACAGGTTATGCCCCCAATCTCTCTAGCTAAAATTATAAATACTTCCTGGAAAGAAAATATGATATATACTCCGTGAGGCGTATATACTCTCAGGGAGTGAATTATATTTGATAGATGGTATCAAGGTAAATTGATAAGCCTTAAAAATACTAACCTATCGTTCTTCCATACGAATATGAAATTGAAACGTGTTAATTATGTTTTGTACTCTGGCAAAATTACTGGTCTTTTCTTTCTGTCTCACCAACACGTGAGATGACAAATCTTACAAACTTTTACTTACATCCAGTATACACTAAACTTTACTTTTCCCCTGAGTATTTCTCAATAGTTCTTATACTTGCAATATTTTATTTCCAATTTAGGAGGCCTAGTTTGAGACCGGGCCTAAAGGGCGATGATCCTTGGAACTATTAATAAATAAAAGAATCGAAGAGTGTCTTGTCCCTGAGATATAACTCAGACCTGGTCGTCCAAACCCAGCAGACGGACCAGCTGTTTGTGTCAGCATAGGCAATCCCACAGGAGCCACAGTCATACTAGTGATACAAATATTTTTAGGGTGTCGATGTTTTGAGTGCATCATGACCCACTCCAGTCGTCATGACGCACCGGCTACTCGCAGTTTGCATAGAGCAGAATTTACTTTTATATATATATATATTATATGATATATATATATATATATATATATATATATATATATATATATATATATATATATATATATATTATATATATATAGTCAGTTAGCAAGAACTCATTTAAAATTAATTTTTTCTAAAAAAATTCTCTTATACGTTTAAATATATATTTTTTTCATTTATGTTAATGTAAAAATTCATAATTTTGTACCAAAAGAACTTTAGAAAACTTACCTAACCTTATTATAACAAGCTCAATTTATTAGGTAAAAGGACACAAGTGTAACTAATGTGACATTAAATGTCACATTAGTTGCACTTGTGTCCTTTTACCTAACATATGGTCGGTAATTCTACCAATATTAATACAAACGCAATTTAGCCTACTCTAACTAAATATATTTTAGATAAGTTTACAATAATTTAATAACAAACAAACACAATGAAATATATTTTTTTCGTTAGGGTCAGAATGATTTTTGCGAAATGATTGCATACACAAATTTTTGCTTGCCTTATTCGGCAAGAAGAGCGTTGCTATTTAAGCCAAAATCGCAAGTTATGTCTATGCGGCATGACACATATATCAAAAGAAGGGTGACTCAAAGGTTAAAGAAGGAGAACACATTCACATACCCTTGCTGTCTTTCCATAAACATATTGACCGCCACAATTCAGATTAAACATTATTTGGGTATCTGTATAACCACCTCATTAGCGCCCTTCTGGCTACAAACCTTCTGAATAGTTTAATAAAGCTTCAGCAGAACATGTGTAGAAGGGATGAACTCGTTTATGACATCACTGTTGATAAGGCTTGAAATGCCTAGGTCAGGAAGATCATTATATGAAAAAATCATTACTGAAAGCTTCGTCCGCAGTCAACATAACCCACCCCGTCATGTAAACACCTAGACTGAATTAGACTACTCACCACAAAGCTAATACAATATTAATGGGCTGCTTAGCTCTACAAAAAAATCTTGTTTGAAATAAGAAAAGACAAATTAATTATTAATACTGGTAAGGCACTTCAAAACGAAATCTTAACACTAAGAAAGCCTAAGAAAACTGCAATACACTTGATGCAACATAGATCAAACGAAAAGAATGTCTGTAAAGGAATTAATTAAGAGATGAAAGCTAAATTAATGCTTAACTTAGCAATTAGGCAAAAATTGTTGATTAACGACCAATTACACACAGGATATTAGTTGCAGATAATTCAGAAACAAACTTTTATATTATAACATAGGTGAATTAAGCAAAGTTACTGATCAGAGAACACTCTTAACGGGGAAAAATAAAAAAGGTTAGACACTGAAAGCAGTTTCTAAATTACGCTGCTGAAAGTTCACATTTCTTGAACACTAAGTTGAAGATCATGTTTAGGAAGAAAAACAACTACATCTGGAGATAAACTTAATAACACTGGATAAGAAAAAAAAACATAAGAAGACTAGTTAAAGAATGCAGACTAATGGTACACCGGGGCTCTTGAGCAACCTGTCATATTTTTACAAGAATTTTTAAGAAATCGGTTTATATAAGTACAAATGAAGGGTACATCAAAGAAGCCTTGCCTTAACCACAACCACACTTAATAAGATTGAGGAAAGAGATATTGTTTTGATACATGGCCATGTACGTCAGCACCAGGGAGACACATGGCTGCTCCGCTGATTTCACTCTAGGTCTTGTCCATAAACTCATGTTTTTTTTTTCCATAAAGCTAGCAAAAGTATGACTAGTTAACAGGCTGCTATCAACAACACTTAGCTGGTAGGAGCATGAGCGAATTTTGTAAATCTCGCACAATAGGGCTTAGAGATATGGATGAACAGGTAACGGGTGTGTTTTGATAACTGTAGACGCCATGACGTGCTGACGGTTGCTTCCCTAGGTGACAGCCTAACTACACACTAACTATAGTGTCACTGTAGGAAACTGGAGTGGAATACGAAGAAGCTTCATGCAGTCCCCCAAAATCGGGATTTTTCAATATCCGCAAAATTTCAGCAAACCACAACATTGAAGAGTACATTGAGGCAGTAAATGTATTCTCTGCTCGTCGAAGACCACAGGAGCTTCGATAGTGGGTTTACCTAGAGTCGCTTCCAGAGGTCACCACCCCCGCGGCCCGGTCCCAGACCAGGCCTCCAGGTTGCTTGTCTGATCGATCAAGTTGTTAGGGGCCCGCCGCCCGCAGTCCAACGTATGCACAACACCCGGTTGACCAGGAACTGTTATGAGGGATCTGCCGAGTTCCCTCAGCTAGGGGTTTGTTGGTGATCCCCCTTATGCATGAAGGAAGGGCGTTGAAAGGTCGTGGTCCCTTAATTAACACTTATTGAGTTCTCTCTCGTTGTACTCAGGGCTTCCTTGCTTTTCATTGGAGATATCCTACACTGCTAAGCCTCTTATGTTCATAAGTAGTAATTTCTGTTTGCAGGTTTGGGACCAATCCCCCAGTATATTTCAGGTGTAGATTATGATGTATCGTTCTCACCTACGTTCTAAGGAGTACAGCTCAAGGGGCTTCAACCGCTCCCACTAATATAGGTGTTTAGCTGAGTTTATATGATCTGTGAAGGTTCTCTGAATATTTTCCAGCTCGGGAATTTCGCCTACCTTGAAGGGGGCCATTAGTACACAACAGTTCTCCAGCCTGGCATCCCTTGTTTTGAAGGTTCTAGTTATACAACCTATCATTTTTCTTGCAGTTGCGATAATAACGTTCTTGTTCTCCTTGAATGTGAGATCTTATGACTTTATCACTCCAGGGTCTCTCACATTTGATTTAAGTTCTACTGGGTGGCTTGAGTTTGCCGTGTTTTTATATCCTTCATTCTTTCATGGCTTAATAACTGAAATTTGTCCTCATTGAACATCATATTGTCAGTGGCCCACTGGAAGACTTGATTTATATAAACTTGGAAGCTCGCTATGTCGTCTACGGATGGCACTTTCATACAGATTCTATTATCGTCTGGAAAGGATGCTACAGTGCTATGATTTTTGTCCCTGTCTATGTCAGAAATGAGAATGAGGAAGAGAAATAGGGCGAGTACCGTGCCTTGGGGGACAACTTTTTACTGTAGCAGCCCCTGATTTCACTCCTTTTACTTGGGTTTTATTTGTGAGGAAGTTAAAAATCCATCTGCCCACCTTAACAGTTATTCCTTTTGCACACATTTTGTCACATTTTGTATTGCTTTGCTACCACCTTTATAGTGGGCAATATCAGTGGATTTTAATGACTGAGAGATGACTCTAGTGTCTAGGCTTCTCCGTAGAATATCTAAGTCACGTAATAAGAGTTTCTTGCGATTCTTGATGAATATTAAGTTGTGTGAGTCTGGGCCTGGGGTGGAGTGCATGGGCGTGTAATCAGTGGCTTCTTCAAAGTCAAGTGGAGTTAGAGTTATATAAGAGAATAGGGAGATGTCTGCAGCATTTTGTGTCTCATGAAGAATTCACTTTGGTCATCAATCTCGACCAAGATTTACTCCACCCAGATCCACTGATGTCATCATTTGTTGCAAGATTTTTCTATTCTATTCTATTCTATATGATCTGCCGGTATGGATCCCGGCCCGGGTCTCTGCAAGATTTTTCTTAGCATCTTTCACTTCAGTATATTTTAATTTCAGTATATATGCTCCAGTATATTGTTATGCTAGAATGTAGGTTTGGGATTAGACCCCAGGTATCTTCCACGTATATATTATAAGGTTTCTCTCTCATTTTAATTCCATAGAGTATATTTCAGATACCTTGAATCGTTCCCAATAGTTTAAATGCTTTAATGGCTCTATACGAAGTTTATAAAGGATCTCGATTAACTTTTCCAGCTGTGACGTCACCAGCCGTGTAAACCAGCTGTCTATAACGAATAAAGTTAAAAAAAAAAGTTATTTCGTTTCACCATTGGCGTTATTTCTCTTGTTTTGAAAATTCTTATTATTTCACTGCTGTCACCATTAATAATGCAGTTATGGTGGATGGAGTAATAAAACAATACAGTTTTTTGGGTTTAAGGTTGCGGGCGAGTGTGAAGCAGACCAGGTGTTGTATTGCACTGCCTTGTTTACACTAGTGAGAGCAGCAGCCTCAGGCAAACTAGTGAGAGCAGCAGCCTCAGGCAAACTAGTGAGAGCAGCAGCCTCAGGAAAGTTGAATGTTCTGCACATGACGGCTATGACGTCACTGTTGGTAGAGTTTGAAATATCTAGTCTGGGCAAGGCTTTAAATGAGGAACTCATCATTGATATCTGCACCACCTCCGGCCACACCACCACCACCACCACTGGCCGTACCACCAATATTTGCACCACCATCACCACCACCACTCCTGGGTGGCCAGGAGCGTCACTGGTGACTCAAGGCAGCTCATTGGGTAGTCAGGTAGTCACGTGACTTAAAAATCGCCAGGAGGGTCATTAAGGTCACTGTAAGTGTCAGCAAATTATCCTAACTTCTACTTTTCTGTCTACAGTCGACTAACAACATTCAGGGAAGCAAGACATCTCTCTCTCTCTCTCTCTCTCTCTCTCTCTCTCTCTCTCTCTCTCTCTCTCTCTCTCTCTCTCTCTCTCTCTCTCTCTCTCTCTCTCTCTCTCTCTCTCTCTCTCTCTCTCTCTCTCTCTCTCTCTCTCTCTCTATCTCTCTCTCTCTCTTATTTTTCCCTATTTTATTTTCTTTCATTCCTCTCCTTCTTTCTTCCAGATATTCCTTGCTCTCTTTCCTTAACTGCCAGCCTCTCTAATTCTGTACCTTCTTCCGTCTGTCCTCAGCTCCGTCCGTCCCTACTCCCTCCCACCCACTCCTGCCCATCCATGGCGCTCATCTCATCTTCCAGACCCACCATGGTACCATCTACACCACCTCCCATGTTGTCACCCCCACCTCCTGCCCAATACGTTGGGAGTCCCAGAGATCCTGAGGTTAGGGCGTGGCCTCCTCGCTGCGTACTCCACACTACAGGGCTGTAACAGCCTGAGTAGAGGTTTGGCCTCCCTACACACTCCATGTTACAGAGTGTAACAACTCAGTTTACTCCACGATAGTACCAATACATTAACACTCCCTTTATCACCTAACCCCCACCTTCCATTCTTCGTTATTGTTACTTGGAGTCTCTTCCTGAGGTCGTCGCCCCCGCGGCACGGTCCCAGACCAGGCCTCCTCGTTGCTGGCCTGATCGATCAGTCAGTCAGTGCCCACCGCCCGCAGTTCATTATATGAACCTCAGCCCTGCAGATCAGGAACTGTTTTGAGGAATTTATCGAGTTTCTTCTTGAAGAGATCTAGAGGCTGGTAATCCCCCTCATGCATGAATAGAGGGCGTTGAAGAGTCGTGGTCTCTTTATGCTTATTGAGTTCTCTGTGTATCCATCGCTTTTCATTGGAGGTATCCTTCACCATCTGCCAAACTTTGTGTGTTCATAAGAACATAAGTAGTAATTTCAGTGTGCAGGTTTAAGACCAATCCCTCCAGTGTAAAGGGTTGTCAAAGGGTTTTACAAAGGGATTGTATACTGCAACTACATTTTGTTTATCTTTGAGTTCCTCCAAAACCATGTAAATATCCAGCAATTGCGAAAGACAACAATCATGCTTCTTAAAACCCTTCAAAAATTTTTATAATATAGGACGTTGGGGCTATTAGCCTATAGTTTTTACAATTGTTGTACTGCCTTCTCCATAGAATATTTAAGGCTCGTGATAAGGGATTCTTGTAATTCTTGATGAATATAAAGTTCCATGAAGGGCGTGCATGGGCATGCAAGCAGTGGCTTCTTCGAAGTCAAGTGAAGTTAGTGTCTCGTGAAGAACTCATTTGAGTCGTCTTATTTGAGTCGTCGTCAATCTTTAGGATGATTAATGGCTCATTGAACTCTTGACTCATTTCTTTGTTGTTGTCATCAGTGTATGTCCCATCTCCTTTAATCTAAGGTCCGATACTATATGTCGTTTTTTCAGGCGGATTTTACCTATGAGAAGCATTTTGGATTTCTCTCATTTTCCCAAATGTTTTTTTAGTTCCCTCTGTCTTTCTTGGAATCTCAATGATGTATTCAGTTTGAGGCCAACATTTTCTGATTCTCTGGTCGGTGTTACTTTTCGTTTTTCACAGAGTCTGTTGTCCTTGAAGAGCTTTATTATTCGTCATGTTCGCCTATAGAGGGCAAGCCCTGTCATGCTGAAAATCGTATAAAATACCGACAAGGTGATGAGTAAGTCACATGTGCAACAGTTATCTTTATTGTTGAAACGTTTCGCCTACGCCGCGTTCCCAGCAGCATCCCCAGCTTTCCCCTCCAGCAGCGTCCCCAGCAGCGCCCCAGCAGCGTCTCAAGCAGCGTCCCCAGCAGCGTCTCAAGCAGCGTCCCCAGCAGCGCCCCAGCAGCGTCTCAAGCAGCGTCCCCAGCAGCGTCTCAAGCAGCGTCTCAAGCAGCGTCCCCAGCAGCGTCTCAAGCAGCGTCCCCAGCAGCGCCCCAGCAGCGTCTCAAGCAGCGTCCCCAGCAGCGTCTCAAGCAGCGTCCCCAGCTTCCCCTTCAGCAACGTCCCTAGAGCACCATTTTCATCAGCATCCCCAGCAGCATCATAAGCAGCGTCCCCAGTAGCATCATAAGCAGCGTCCCCAGTAGCATCATAAAGCTGCGTCCCCAGCAGCGCCTCCAGCCACGGCGTAAACCAATACCCTCCTAACAGCACATCATCCTTAACCTTTGGAACCTAACACAAACTGCCCCAGGTGTCTCTCTTTACACCTCTATAACCTCTGGAACTTGGCACAAACCACCCCAGGTGTGTCTCTCTACACCCGCATAACCTCTAGAACTTGACACAAGCCACCCCAGGTGTGTCTCTCTACACCCGCATAACCTCTAGAACTTGACACAAGCCACCCCAGGTGTGTCTCTCTACACCCGCATAACATCTGGAACTTGACACAAGCCACCCCAGGTGTGTCTCTACACCCGCATAACCTCTGGAACTTGACACAAGCCACCCCAGGTGTGTCTCTACACCCGCATAACCTCTGGAACTTGACACAAGCCACCCCAGGTGTGTCTCTACACCCGCATAACCTCTGGAACTTGACACAAGCCACCCCAGGTGTGTCTCGCTACACCCGCATAACCTCTGGAACTTGACACAAGCCACCCCAGGTGTGTCTCTACACCCGCATAACCTCTAGAACTTGACACAAGCCACCCCAGGTGTGTCTCTACACCCGCATAACCTCTGGAACTTGACACAAGCCGCCCCAGGTGTCTCTCTACACCCGCATAACCTCTGGAACTTGACACAAGCCACCCCAGGTGTGTCTACACCCGCATAACCTCTGGAACTTGACACAAGCCACCCCAGGTGTGTCTCTACACCCGCATAACCTCTGGAACTTGACACAAGCCACCCCAGGTGTGTCTCTACACCCGCATAACCTCTGGAACTTGACACAAGCCACCCCAGGTGTGTCTCTACACCCGCATAACCTCTGGAACTTGACACAAGCCACCCCAGGTGTGTCTCTACACCCGCATAACATCTGGAACTTGACACAAGCCACCCCAGGTGTGTCTCTACACCCGCATAACCTCTGGAACTTGACACAAGCCACCCCAGGTGGTTCTTCTTTCACCTAACTTCCGCCTCTTCGAGTTTATAGCCTAAAGTTTTTCAGTGTTTTTTTTTTCTTATCGTGATAAATGGCAAGGTGAGGGTTTCGACTGTCTTGATGTCCAGTGAAGAAGACTCTTCATGTCCAGTGAAGAAGACTCTTCATGTCCAGTGAAGAAGACTCTTCATGTCCAGTGAAGAAGACTCTGACCAGTGAAGAAGACTCTTCATGTCTAGGTGAGAAAGATTATCTTCGTGTCCAGACGAAGGAGGAATCACAGTCGTGCTGTTCTTGTTTATGTCCAGTGCTGGAGTCGTGGGGGGTGCTCGGATTAACTCTTGGCATGTTCTTGCCTGGGGAGGGGGGGGAGGGAGAGGGGAACTCTGGGTACTTGTGTGCCAGCGCTGCCAGGGACCTTACTGCAAGAGTTATACTTGCAACAGGGTGCAATACAAGAGAGGGAATGAGGCTGCGTTTGCCACTGGCAGCTTGGCAGATGAGTTAGCAATAAATACGTCGCCGGACATTCAGGGAATATTCAGAGACACGAGGGGAAAGCAGAAGCCGGCGCCAGTGGTGAGTTGAGCGGCGCCGGCTTGCTGTTGGAAGGGCCAGTAAGACATTATTCTGGCGAATCTCTGCTCCGTACGCCCATCCATCCACCCTTCTCCCTATATATTCTCTCTCCACACCCCATTACCTATGGTAGTCACTCTATGCCACTCCCTTTCCCGTTCTCCTTTGTCCGTGCTTGGAAACACGCGACTCTGGTGGATGGTACTTAAGTATCTATCCATATCCTAGTCTTACCTTCCACCAGCCTTCCTTTTATAACAAATTTGGGTACATCGGCAGTCTCCTTCTATAGTGTGTATATTGCAGTTACACTGTGGGTACATCAGCAGTGTGCCACTACCCTACTCTACCTGGAGTATACCTGGAGAGGGTTTCGGGGGTCAACTCCCCCGCGGCCCGGTCTGTGACCGGGAACAAAAATTAGCTATGTTTACCTGTCAGTCCATGACACAGGATAGCTTTTGTACACGAAGCATTTAAATCTACCACCCTGAGCTGGGAGACTTTAGCGTAGGGCAGTGAAAATATCGTCAGGTATTCCATTAAGGGTTCATCAGCTAAGAGAGCGTCAGAGGTTTCGTTCCAGCACAAGTGAAGTTGCTAAGAACATAAGAATGAATTCTGCAGTAGGCCTATTGGTGTGGAAAATCAGAGGGAAAATAAATAGCAGCTAGGTTGCGAGAGAATCAAAGATCAGCCTTCTGGGTTTCTCTTTGTTTCCCTCACTACCTTAACTTAATATTCTTATTTCACTTTCCTAATTAATTTTTTGGATTTTTCTCTTAAATTGAACACATTGGTCAGTAAGGTGACCCTCTATTTTGATTAGTCTGTAAATGACTTTTTTTTTTACCCCTAAGAGATATTTTAGTCTATTGTTCATCAACTTAGGGTCATTTGCATTTGATATAATTTCTCTATTAGGAATATATGCAATAAGGCAGCTTGTACAACACTTTCGAAAAAGTCATATTTACACCCATCACGACTGTTTATCCGGCTTCGCTTATGATAACCCCTAGTCAGGTTACCCACTCTACACTAATCAGTAACCACTTAGCCCCATATAATCTGCAGGGCGAAAATTGGGGACTTAACTTTGTTATCCAAAGACCCCAGTGACTTTTTTTTTTGGGTTATCCTAGGTAATCTACACATGTGCTGCTACGTATGATAATTTATATAACTGTATTTATGTGTACGTATACCTGAATAAACTTACTTAATCGTTATTAGTGAATTACTCCCCTCTCAGGTTGGCCTATCCCACACACAGGCGGAAATGGAAATTCCCACCACCATCCTGGGAAAGAGGAATGTTACTGTTTTGGGGTGGCTGCTGTTACTCAGGTCACGCCCACTCTCGGTGTTCTGGCCTCACAGAAAGTTTCAGCTCAAGCCCACACTGGCACCTACGCTCAGTGCTCTGGCCTCGCAGCAACGTTCCGCCCATGCCCACATTTAAGAGCACTCTTGGTATCTGGCCTTTTAGCAACACTCAGACCACGCCCACATGCACGCCCACTCGGCCTCACATCAGTTCACCGCTCACTCCAACTTTTTGTGCTCTGGCCTTACAGCCACTCTCAGCTCATGTCCACACTCATGCTCACTTTCAGTGTCCTGGCCTCATAACAACACTCAACCCACGCCTGTACTCATGTCTTACTCTGTACCGCCTGTGCGGAAAGTTTATTGTGCACCCTGTGCTCATCCTGTTAATGGTAGAGCAAAGAACAGGATTACAGAGGTCACAATAAGTCTTTGTGCACCTTGTGCTCATCCTCTGAACGGTAACGCAAAAGAACGGGATCACAGAGGTTACAATGGCTCTTTGTCAGACCTCACTGGGCATGGTTGGAACTTTAAATATATTAGTCATTTCCTATATTAGGGTTTCTTAACATAGCTAATAGATTACTACACAATACGTTATGTAGATTCGATCTCAAAACATTGGTAATTCACTAGGTTACAATCTCATTAAATAACAGTTCACTTAGCCGGTGCAAAATATGGATACAATCTCAGGATTTCAAGTATTTTATCATTAACAATGAAGTGATACGCCATTTTCATATAGGCTTTGTTTGGACGTGTCTCTAAATGGTCGGAAGTTTGGAGGACACTTAACGATATATTGGTCTAGTGTATGACCCTGTCACCGTACGAACACTTTATAGTTCATGTAATTGACATCTCTGTATAAACTGAACGGCCAAAGATACTTATAGTCCAGCCTTAGCGTAGCAGTAACAATGTTGGGTAGTCTACTTTCTGCACAGACATATTTTACTTGACACATTTCGTTGATGGGCAATGGCTCTGCTAGTCCCTGTCTGTATTGTCCTACTTTCTTCAACTTCGTGTGCTGGTTCTTGTCAGGCAATTATTTTTTCAAACTGCTGCTTAAGAAATCAACATCCTTTTTATTTTATTTTGTAGCTTAGCCAAGGGGTCAACTTTATCATGCTCCTCTTAGAAGCCTGTGCAAGAGGGAACCAAAAGAATTTGACTTTAATCCCATTTTCAATAATTGATCTGTATCTGGTTTCATACACAAGTATATCACATTCAAAGCCCAGACTAACGCCCACTCTGTGTCCTGGCCTTAGCAACTCTTTCACTAATACTCACGCCCACTCTGTGTCCTGGCCTTAGCAACTCTTTCACTAATACTCACGCCCACTCTGTGTCCTGGCCTTAGCAACTCTTTCACTAATACTCACGCCCACTCTGTGTCCTGGCCTTAGCAACTCTTTCACTAATACTCACGCCCACTCTGTGTCCTGGCCTTAGCAACTCTTTCACTAATACTCACGCCCACTCTGTGTCCTGGCCTTAGCAACTCTTTCACTAATACTCACGCCCACTCTGTGTCCTGGCCTTAGCAACTCTTTCACTAATACTCACGCCCACTCTGTGTCCTGGCCTTAGCAACTCTTTCACTAATACTCACGCCCACTCTGTGTCCTGGCCTTAGCAACTCTTTCACTAATACTCACGCCCACTCTGTGTCCTGGCCTTAGCAACTCTTTCACTAATACTCACGCCCACTCTGTGTCCTGGCCTCACAGCAACTCTTTCACTAATACTCACGCCCACTCTGTGTCCTGGCCTCACAGCAACTTTTTCACTAATACTCACGCCCACTCTGTGTCCTGGCCTCACAGCAACTCTTTCACTAATACTCACGCCCACTCTGTGTCCTGGGCTCACAGCAACTCTCAGCCCATGCTCATACGCACGCTCACTCTCAGTGTCCTCATTATCATAACAAGCGTGTAGATTCACACCACCTCTGACCATTACCCCAAGCAGTAATGGTATGCATCTGCAAACTGCTGGTCATTAAGCCCTGGCATCCTCCCTCCACTTGCGTGTTTCTTCTTCAAGTCTCATTCCATCTCTCTCTCTCTCTCTCTCTCTCTCTCTCTCTCTCTCTCTCTCTCTCTCTCTCTCTCTCTCTCTCTCTCCTTTCTCTCACACCCTGGGTATTGCAGCAGTGTAGTCCCCGAGAGAGAGAAACAGAAGACCATACAGACTATATCAAGGTTATCTGCCGAAAGTGACTGAACTGCTGTCTGTTGCAAGTTCTGTCTAGAATCTCTGAATTTTAGACAGAGGAACTTAATAAAATATAGCAATTAGTTATCTCTCCATTTCCCTTCGGCCACACTGTCCCCAGGAAACAAAACAAGATACAGAACACACAAGGATGAGAAAGGTAAATGCGGTCACTAACTGATATGGAGAAGGAATTATAAAAGGCCGGCAAGGCCAGAACAGGTACCCCAGTAGAAAGACATACATGCATAGATAAAAGAATAAATAATAGTTGAGAGTCAAGGAAAGAGAAGAACAAACCCCCGTAATTCTGGCTTTCAGGGAAGCAACAGCCTTTGAGTACAAGAAGCAGGCAACAACTGGTCCTTTCCTTAATTGGGGGAACTAGTTGGGAAATGTTATATAAATTATATCCTGTACGATTCACTTCTTAAGTTAAACTTATTCAGAGGGCATTTAAGATACCTAAAAGATATATACCACTATCTGCTTTTAGATCAATTTAATCTACCCGCGGCAGAGTATCCTAGGTGTGGGTCAGCCAAGCGTCGGTCTGACCTTGTGCACGGTTCTTACACTGGACTGTACTAAACCTTTTCCAGTGGCCATTTGCAAGTCAATCCGAGACTCGGGTCTCCTGACCATGGTATTGTCACACTTGACCTGGTTATGTCTTCTTCCTAGGTTGTGACCTGACCTAGCAGCAGCTCCTAGAAAGTTGACACTACGTTAATGCTACATCCCCAAGAGAACAGGATATACAAATGCAAAAAAAAAAATAATGAACAGAATAGGCAAGCCAGCAAAATTTGACCTGGTGGGCAAAAACCGACAATCTAATAAACTAGCTAAAATGTAAAGAAAAAAAAGTTACAAAATACATAGTATATAAAAAGCACAGATTTGGTCTGACCTCCAGGTAACCAACAGGTGATCTGATCTATCGTAGAAGTACAGGTACAGATTACATGTGAAGACTCACAAGTAATAAGACAAGAACACTGACACACACACAGTTAAGTCATCATATCACAGGTGAGACGAGATAAAGCCTATAGCAGAATCAAAATAAATAAGCAGCATGCATAGCAATACATCAGAAATACAGATTAATAATTAAAAAATGGAGAATATGGTAATAATGACATAAAAATGAGCAGATATGATGCAGGTAAACTGAAACAATATAACAGACAAGGAAATAACAGCCAGAATAAAAACAAATGATAATGGTAAAAATAATAATATTTAAGTAGTAAGATATTAGTAAAACAAATAAGATAAACAGTAACAAGAACAAGAGATAAGAGTATTGAATTAGGAATATCTACCTTCCTGTATATACCGTATATAACCTACCTAACACGGAACTCATTCATACAGCTCTAGTCCATAATGGACTTGAGTTGTATGTACAATTTAGGAACCGACTAGTCTGATGTTACGTTCCCTATCAAAAAGTACGTTAGTGAATAATAATAACAATAACAACAACCACAATCTCCGCTCCAAGAACCTCTACAAAACACCCTGGGATTTACCCGAAATTCAAGGGAGGTACCTCGATGCTGGTGATGGGCTCTTGATCCATGAAATCGGACCTTCCCTTCCTTGGATCAAACAGTTATCTCCCATTTCTCAGCTACCGTATAGCTCCTACGGGTTTAGCCCTTCACCGTGAATAAAATATTACGCTGTGGTATTGGTTATGGCAGGCGGTGGGAGAGGCCACCAGGGGCGGTGTTCCAAGGCTCCCCCCCCCCGCCCCTCCCCCGCCAGCTATTGTTTACCGCCATCCAATATTTGCAAAGTGCTTGGCCAAGCGTTTCTTTAATGACTGTATTGTTTGTGTATTTACAACTTTGAAGAGCAGCCTCGTCCTCTGTTCTATGACTAGTGGCACAAAATAGCTGCACGGAAAATAGGTATTGGTAACCATTGTATTGTTAGCTACATTAGCTGTAGTTATTGGTAACCATTGTATTGGTAGCCACAGTAGCTGTAGTTATTGGTAACCATTGTATTTCTAGCTACAGTAGCTGTAGTTATTGGTAACCATTGTATTGGTAGCCACAGTAGCTGTAGTTATTGGTAACCATTGTATTTCTAGCTACAGTAGCTCTAGTTATTGGTAACCATTGTATTTCTAGCTACAGTAGCTGTAGTTATTGGTAACCATTGTATTTCTAGCTACAGTAGCTGTCGTTATTGGTAACCATTGTATTTCTAGCTACAGTAGCTGTCGTTATTGGTAACCATTGTATTGCTAGCTATAATAGCTGTAGTTATTGGTAACCATTGTATTTCTAGCTACAGTAGCTGTAGTTATTGGTAACCATTGTATTTCTAGCTACAGTAGCTGTAGTTATTGGTAACCATTGTATTGATAGCTACAGTAGCTGTAGTTATTGGTAACCATTGCATTGATAGCTACAGTAGCTGTAGTTATTGGTAACCATTGTATTTCTAGCTACAGTAGCTGTAGTTATTGGTAACCATTGTATTTCTAGCTACAGTAGCTGTAGTTATTGGTAACCATTGTATTGATAGGTACAGTAGCTGTAGTTATTGGTAACCATTGTATTGATAGCTACAGTAGCTGTAGTTATTGGTAACCATTGTATTTCTAGCTACAGTAGCTGTAGTTACTGGTAACCATTGTATTTCTAGCTACAGTAGCTGTAGTTATTGGTAACCATTGTATTGATAGCTACAGTAGCTGTAGTTATTGGTAACCATTGTATTTCTAGCTACAGTAGCTGTAGTTATTGGTAACCATTGTATTTCTAGCTACAGTAGCTGTAGTTATTGGTAACCATTGTATTGATAGGTACAGTAGCTGTAGTTATTGGTAACCATTGTATTGATAGCTACAGTAGCTGTAGTTATTGGTAACCATTGTATTTCTAGCTACAGTAGCTGTAGTTACTGGTAACCATTGTATTTCTAGCTACAGTAGCTGTAGTTATTGGTAACCATTGTATTGATAGCTACAATAGCTGTAGTTATTCGTTTTCTTGTCTCGGAGTTCCCTTCAGTGGGGGTGGCTTGATGCTAGTGAAGGTCTCTTGATCCAGATAATTGGAGCCATCCTTACCGTTCTCGCATCCAACCTGAATATATCCCATTCCCCAGGCGCAGTATTATTAAACCCTGCGGATTTAGCACTTCCCATGAATATAGCCATAATGATTGTCTCAGTAATTAATACTGCTTCGTGTCGTTGAATTACCTGCATTTCAGCTCTTCGTGTTTAAGTATCACATTTGATTACTATGTTAAAGGTATAAAGAAGAGCGTGTAATGTCATGTTTCTGAAGAAGGTGAGATCTTTGAGTCTTCATAGGAAGGTAATTTCTTAGTGAAGACTCCAGCTTTGTTGTCCTTATCTTGTACCTTCCAGTTCATTATTATCTTTTATGAAGTTTGGGGACCAAGACTCCACAGAATATTCTAAGGTGAGACTTGACAACTACTTTATAATGTCACTGTTGTTTCCGGTGTTGTGTACTGGAGATTTCTAGCCATGAAGCCAGGCACTTCATTAGCTTAGTTGGTGGAT
Organism: Cherax destructor; assembly: GCA_009830355.1. Taxonomy (NCBI): domain Eukaryota; kingdom Metazoa; phylum Arthropoda; class Malacostraca; order Decapoda; family Parastacidae; genus Cherax; species Cherax destructor. The sequence continues at coordinate 70,403 of WNWK01003029.1, forward strand.
GGTGTCCAACTGTTGTGATTCCATGTGATTAGTAATCTTACTTCTAAAAACCCTTTCAAAGATCTTGATAATGTTAGATGTTAGGGCTGTTGGTCTGTAGTTATTTACCATTGCTGTACTACCACCTTCGTGGAGTGGGGTAATATCATAATATCAGTGGTTTTTAATAACTGTGGGATGACTAGTGTCTAGAATGTTTAAGGCGCATGGTGGAGGCAAACTCAATAAACAGCTTAAAAAGATATGGTAAAATACACGAGGCCAGAAGCCAGTGATGCCGATCCAAGTGGGCTAAAGAGGGGCCAGGAGCTAGGTTTCGACCTCCACAAGTACAGATCGGTGAGTATACATACACATAGACGCAGGAGCTAGAGCTCGACCCCTGTAATCACATTTAGGTAAGTACACTCTGTCTCTGTCTCTCTCTCTCTCTCTGTCTCTGTCTCTCTCTCTCTCTCTCTCTCTCTCTCTCTCTCTCTCTCTCTCTCTCTCATCCTGGCAACACCAAGCTAAGAATTCAGGAACTGGGAAGGTTGTCGCATCTTCACAAATGACGCAGATTTACATAGACCTCACTCTGTCGTGCTGCTGCTGGTGTCCAAACTGCTGCTGTGGTGTCCCCACTGCTGTTGTGGTGTCACCACTGCTGCTGTGGTGTCCCCACTGCTGCTGTGGTGTTACCACTGTTGCTGTGGTGTCCACTACTGCTGTGGTGTCCCCACTGCTGCTGTGGTGTCTCCACTGCTGCTGTGGTGTTCCCACTGCTGCTGTGGTGTCACCACTGTTGCTGTGGTGTCACCACTGCTGCTGTGGTGTCTCCACTGCTGCTGTGGTGTTCCCACTACTGCTGTGGTGTCTACTGCTGCTGTGGTGTCACCACTGTTGCATTGTTGTCTCCACTGCTGCTGTGGTGTCACCATTGCTGCTGTGGTGTCACCACTGTTGCTGTGTTGTCACCACTGTTGCTATGGAGTCACCATTACTGCTGTTGTTAGGGAAATGGACTCCTAAGATTAATGAACTGTAATTAAGCTACTTAGCTTATTGATGAATCCACGACTTCGCAGCCGTCCCCGACGTCGTTATAGAGGAGTCATGGTCTCATCCCCTTGGGCTGTTAAATATAAGGTATTAGTGTAAAAATAATTGCCCCAGAGGAGCGTATGCCCAAATCTTCAGTCATTGAATGGACTGAAATGTACTTTACTCACGGGGTTTGGGCTGATCGCCCGCGTGTCACCGGGTGAATGATAAATCTGCCCAGATTATGAACATGTTCCTAACTGCGCAGTCTTTTGAACATATAAATATCTGAGCAGACTTACCTGGGTATTTGTATCGGACCCTTAATTCACACCCGGAGAACGCTGTCTTGATTGAAGAACGTCGCTGAAGAGTCACAGTCTTGTTCTATGACGTAAACTCGCGACTGTCTCTCTACGTTCTTCAATACTTAGTCTTTTTGCAGTAGTTACTACCAGAAGCTGCCCACACTTCTCTGGAATATACCGCTATTTTATGATTAATTATCACTAAACGCGCTGGAACAGAGTTCTTATCCGATTTCCCGACGTTAGTGGAGATTGACTATGAGACCGGATGCGCACGATGAAAGTTGCTTTGTCAGGTCACATCCTCGCGCCGCAAGCCTTTTTTCCTTTGGTTTCTTAAGTCAATCTGACGCCCGCTTCTCTGCCCCTGCTGGTTTGCCTTGTTTCGCTGACCTAAGCACAGTTCCCCACTTGCTAAATCTACAGAAAGCAATGCAGAATGCTTGATTTCTTGCCATCTCTAGGCCCAGGCGACTGTGTATGTATCTTTAACATGATAATAAAGTGGGTGTAGAATGTCCTTAGTTTTCCTACTGCCGTAAAAGAGTGATTTTCAATCATTAACTCACTCTTTGCAACACTGGTCAGCCATCACGTGATTTCCTGGCTTCCTGGGTCCCTACATCTGTTACGAATTAAATTGTTGACCAGGAAGTCAGACGCGTCTGGCCCTTTCCAAGGGCAGGGCCCTTGAAAAGGTTGAAAGGGCTGATACCACCCCCCCCTCTCTTGGAGAATTTTCTCCACAGCTGTGGTGTCACCAACCCTCAATCGTATTAGGTTACTTACACCCGCAGTGTGCTGCAACATTATTCGATAGTCACATTGTGGGAACAAAAGTTAGTCGTGTATCCCTGACATATTCCATCACACGGGTGTGGTGGAATACCACAGGGTGGAACATGGGGTAACGAAATATGTCAGCCTGAGCTGGGAGGCTTTGGTAGGCCGATGAGAATATTACCAAGCATTCCACTATGGGTTCAGTAACCAGGGAAACATCACAGTTACCATTACTGGGGACTTACCATAGAGTTACCATTACTGGGGACTTACCATAGAGTTACCATTACTGGGGACTTACCATCTCCCAGGCTGGCCCGCAGCCAGTGTTTGCTCCGGGGAATGGCGAAGTCTATTACAGGGATTTCAGCTGAGGGGTATCGCTGGTAATTCAGCTTGGGATACCATAGGAAAGTAAGCCTGGAGGATATCACAAGGGAGTTTGCATAGGATACGACAGGGGAGGCAGCATGGGATACCACAGGGGAGGCAGCATTGGATATCACAGGGGAGGCAGCATGGGATACCACAGGGGAGGCAACATGGGATACCACAGGGGTGGCAACATGGGATACCACAGGGGAGGCAGCATGGGATACCACAGGGGAGGCAGCATGGGATACCACAGGGGAGGCAGCATGGGATACCACAGGGGAGGCAGCATGGATTACCACAGGGGAGGCAGCATGGGACAGCATCACATGGGGTTAGCATGGGATACCACAGGGTAGTCAGCATGGGACACCACAGGGGGGTTAGCATGGGATACCACAGGTGAATTAGCATGGGATACTACAAGGTAGTCAGCATGGGATACCACAGGGGAGTCATCATGGGATACCACAGGGGTCAATATGGGATACCACAGAGGAGTCAATATGGGATAACAAAGAGGAGTCAATATGGGATAACACAGGGAAGTCAACATGGGACACCACAGGGGGTTAGCATGAGATACCACAGGGGAATTAGCATGGGATACCACAAGGGAGTCAGCATGGGATAACACAGGGGAGGTAGCAAGAGCAAAAACATTAACAATCTCGTGTTTACCATCAGAGCTCAGCAGATCATGGGGCTCCTCGTTTCCCCCCTCACCATGATGGGAGACGAGTCACGATACCTTCTCATCTCCCCAGTCTCATGAAGGGGTAATGAGGGGAGGCGGATCACGGTACCTCCTTCCCCAGCTTCAGGAGGTGCTGATGGGCAGACATTACGAGACAGACAGCCCTTCATCCTGTCCCTCTGTCTTAAAGACAGCAAAATGTTGCTAGGAAGACCTCCTCTAATATATATATATATATATATATATATATATATATATATATATATATATATAATAAATAAAAAAATAATAAAGAGAGAGAGAGAGAGAGAGAGATCACAGGAAGCAATATACCAGCTCTTACACAACTCAGCATAGTTCATATTGTCATATCACAGTCATATGGAAGCTCTAAACCTGAAGGGTCATTCAGTATACTTAACCCCCATTCTCCAGCCTTCTTTAGAGGATGCACAGGTCATAGGTCATGAGGTGGCTGGCACTCATCCAGGGGTCATGAAAGGTCATCCCAGGTCACTGGACAAGCAAAGGTCGCCCATCCCCAGGGTCGCAGGTGCTTCTGTAAGCCGTCATGAAGGAACAGTCAGCTCTCTCTCTCTCTCTCTCTCTCTCTCTCTCTCTCTCTCTCTCTCTCTCTCTCTCTCTCTCTCTCATCCTCATCTCCCTCTCCTGGGATCCTCAACCTCCCCTCTCTCAGGACCTCCCCGCTATCCCTCTCCCAGCGCTTTCCCCATTTCCAGTCTCCCAGGGCCCCCACTTCTCTCCCAGAGCCCCTCGCAGGTTACCCCACTTCCCTCTTCCAGGACTTCCTTTCTCTTCCCCTCTTCCAGGATTCCCACTTCCCTCTTCCAGGACTTCCCTTCTCTTCCCCTCTTCCAGGATTCCCACTTCCCTCTTCCAGGACTTCCCTTCTCTTCCCCTCTTCCAGAATTCCCACTTCCCTCTTCCAAAACCTCTCTCTTCCAGGAACTTCTCCCTTCCAGGATCTCCCCCTTCCCCTCAATATGGGTCACTTTATATTGGTCATGTATATTCTGCTATTACCATCTCTCTTTCATCCTCCTCACCTCTCTCCCCTCCCCTCTCTTCTCGCCTCTCTCCCCTCCCCACTGTCTTTTCATGTATCTCTCCCCTAACTGGAGTCTAGCTGGAGAGTGTTTCGAGGGTTAACGACCCTACAGCCCGTTCCATGACCAAGCATTCCGGAGGCCGCAGGCAGTCCAACGTATTAACCACAGCCAGGGTGGCCAGAAACTAACTTTTGGAATCTATCCATTTCCCTCTTGAATACAGCTAGGGGTCTATTGGTAATTCCCCTTATGTATGATGGGAAACTGTTGAATAGTCTTGGGCCCCTTACACTTATTGTGCTGTCTCTCAGCGTTATTGTCGTTCCCCTGCTTTACATTGGGGGTATATTACACTGTCTGCCGAGATTTTGCGTTCGTAGGGAGTGATTTCTGTGTGTAGATTTAGGACCAGCCCCTCTTGCATTTTCCAGGTGTTAATTATGATGCATCTCTCGCCTGCGTTCCAAAGGGTACAGGTCAAGGGACTTCAGACGTTCCTGGCAATTAAGATGCAGTGGTGGTTCTGTACATTCTCTAGAACTGCAGTTTCGACTGCCTTGAAAGGGGCTGTTAGAATACAACAGTATGCCATCCTAGAGAGAACAAGTGGCTTAAAGAGGACCATCATTGGCAGGGCATTCCTTGTTTTGAAGGTTTTCATTATTGATCCTATCATCTGCCTCGCAGTTGTCATAATGACACCGTTGTGATTCTTGAAAGTGAGATCCACTGACGTTATCACTCCTAATTTCTTCACGTTATTTTTCGCTTTGTTGTGTGGTCAGAATCTGTTTTATTCTCTGTTCTAGCTTTCATTTCCTCAAGTTTTCCATAGCTGAGTAACTGAAATTTGTCCTAATTGAACTTCATTTTTTTTGTGGTTCATTGGAAGACTTTGTTTATATCCGCTTGGAAGTTTAGTGTCCTCAGTGAATGACACTTATTCAGATTATGATAGCGTTTGCAAAGGATGATTCTGCGCTATGGTTTATGTCTCTGTCAATAAAATGCAAGGAAGCAGAGGAAAGGTTTGTTCCCAAGGGCAATAGAAATAATGAGAAGACCAGAACGAGCCCTTGGTTTACCCAAAGGTGTAGGGAGGCAAAGACTAAATGCACTAGAGCATGGAAAATCTATGTCAGATATGATGATGAGGAAAAGGATGGGGGCGAGTACTGTGCCTTTCGGATCAGAGCTCTACACTGTAGCAGCCTCCGACTTAACTCTACTATTACTCTGCGTTCTGCTTGTTAGAAAGGTAAAAATTCCATCTTCCCACTATTCCACTGCTCTTCATTAAAGTATGTTGGGGAATAGACACCAGGCATACTTTAAAATCCAAAATAATACCCTATCTTGGTAAGTGTTTCGGTGAGACAAAAAGTTATGCTGGCTGACAACTTGTAACGGGACATTCCAGCATTTCTTAAGGTTGCATTCCCCTGTGCTGTGTGGTCGAGTACCTAGTTTGTTGGACATTTTTGGCTGTTGACGAATTAATATGGGCAGAAGTCGCTAACACAGGAGGCAGTTGCTCGGATCATTGGATTTCATAAGGCAGGTCATGAAACGAAGAAAATGGTAGAAGCCATCGATGTGTGTGAGCGTTCAGCGACTACCTGCTCATGTCGTCTCCTTGAGGGCCATTTTGATAGACATGCTCACACACACAAAAAAAAAATTAACATCCAGGGAAGCCTAGAAAACTGTTACAAATAACTGTAACTGTAACAACGTAACTAGAATTGCTTTGTGATCATGTCCCCGAATTTTTCACACAGTGGTGCAAAGATCTGTACGCAAGTTCCTTCCCACACCACCAAATCTATTGTTCATTGTCTTCGTGACTGTAAGGTACCCGTCTTCAATGACTGACTAGGCAATTCCGCAGACCTGAGCCCCATTGAGAACCTCAGGGCTGTGATAAAGAGATATCTGCTAGGGGGAAAAATATCAGTCCACTCCCAAAGGTTTAGGACGCCATCCGTGAGTCGTGGGGAAATTTACCCCGTGAAGCTCAGAAGTATGTGTAGAAATCACTTGCTAGACGGTTGAAGGTTGTACTAAAGAGCGAGGGACAACCTTATGTGGTAGTGATTTGCAAGGAGGACAGCATATATTAATGAGAAGCACTCCACATCTGCATTCTGTTTGTCCTCCCCTTCCCTCTCTATTTTCCTATCTCCTCCCTATCCTCTCCTCCTCCTCTCCTCTCCTTGTCTTTCACCCCTCTTACTCTCTTTCCTACCGTCATTTGGCTTCTCCTCTCACCACGGAGAAAACCATCAACTCTCTCTCGTAACTCTGACTTTCATCTCAATCTCCTCTTTCAAACTCTTCCTTCCTCCCCTCTCTCCCATCCGCCCCTCTCCCTCCCCCTTCCTCCACTTCTCCCTTCGTCCACCCCTCCCTTCCTCCCCTCCCTCTACTCCTTCTCTCCCTCCCCCTTCATTCCTCCACTCCCCCCTCTCCCTTCCTCTACTCCCCCCTTTCCCTTCCTCCACCTCTCCCTTCTTCCCCCCTCTTCCTCCCTTCCTCCCCCTTTCCCTTCCTTTCCCTTTCCTTTCCTTCCCCTCTCCCTTCCTCCAAATCTCCCTTCCTCCAAATCTCCCTCCATTTTTCCCTTTCTTTTACGTCTCTTCTCTTATACATATTCGCTGAAATACACACAGGCATCAGTACGTGGAGAAACATATACAAGCACATACATACAATAATATGTACTGACATACATACATGGAAACTTTCCTACATACGTAACATGGAGACGTACCTAAATACAGGAAAGGCGTGCCTAAATACATGGAGACGTACCTTCATGCATGAATCGCACATACGTACATGG
>WNWK01003029.1:82500-183333 GCA_009830355.1 Cherax destructor
GTAGACTCTTTGACCTGACCTTCACAGTTATACGCAGCTTAGGTCACCATCTTACGCTCCTTACTTCCCTGTATATTTCCACGTGTCCCATGTGCTTTAGTCTAAAGACTTTTTTTTTTTGGTCTCTAAGCTTGGTCTCCAACTGTCTTAATAAAGTGCTCATTCTGCCTCAGTTTTTTATTTTTTTATTTTTTTTACTTCTGGGTATTTTGTACCTTCTGTCTAGATGGATTTCCTGGGCACACTATTATTATTATAATCAAAAGAAGCGCTAAACCACAAGGGTTATACAGCATCCTGGGCACACACAGTTGACCCTTGAACAACGCGGGGGTTAGAGACGCCGACTTCCCCGGGCAGTCGAAAATCGGCGTATAACTTTTGACTCCAATAACATAAACAGTCGATTAACATATATTTTATATATGTATTATATACTGTATTCGTACAATAAAGATAGAGAAAATAAAATGTTATTAAGAAAATCATAAGTAAAAGAGAAAATACATTTACAGTACTGTATTTATTGATACCGTAAGATTACGTTGTTTGTTGACACGATGAATCGTCTGTTTCTCAGTACCTGCATCAGTAGTCTTATATGATACAAAACATTGTAGATGTTATGTGTATTACTAACACTAGACATCAAAAAAGAAAAGATAATGCGAAAAAGAAATCCATATTTATTTATGATTTAATATCTCATCTTTATGTATGTTTATATTTCTCTCAACTGCGAATGGAACATGTGCCATCTGTAATAATAATATATTAACATTACTATTATATATTATTATTATATTATTGACCCTTGTGGGTTCAGTTATGATAATAATAATAATAGTAATAATAATATTATTATTATTATTATTATTATTATTATTATTATTATTATTATTATTATTATTATTATTATTATTATTATAATTATTATTATTATTATTATTATTATATATTACTGCATCTATACGTATGTTTACATTTCTCTCGATTGTGAATGGAACATGTACGATCTGTAATAATAATATAATATATTATTATTAATATTATTATAAATTGTTATTACGTATATTGTATTATTGACCCTTGTAGGTTTAGCGTTTAGTTATGATTATAATAATTATTATATTATACGTATTTGAATCTTTACCTTCGTTTACATTTCTCTCGACTGCGAATGGATCATGTATGATCTGTAATTGTTTGTGTAAGTTTTGATCAATTTTAACATAGATTTGTGTATATTTTATGGTAGTAAATGATAAAATGGACTAGTATCTCCATATGTTTTATACATTCATGATATACCTAACTTTTTCTTAATTTTTTTCGGCCACAAATCTACAAAAAAAAAAAATCCAATATATTGAAGAAAAAAAAATCCGCGTGTAAGTGGACCACGCAGTTGAAATTCGTGTTGGTCAAGTGTCATTACAGTTACCTTTCAATGATATATTAGGCTATTACATATGTACTTTATAAATTAGTCTGTTTTGCAGATTATCCTCACAAGATATATACACCGAGAGGTATATTTTTCTCAGCGTATATTTGCTGAGAGTTTACTTTAGTCCCTATTCTAGGAATTAAAGTATTCTTGTCTGGTGGATAAAAGGCTACATGCAGCTTAAAAATAGGTTAGACTAAGGGTGTGAGTTAGACATGCCTAGATCATGGACCAGCAGGCCTGCTGCAGTGTTCATTAATGTTCTTAATGACCCTAGCATAGTCAATAGGCTTTAAACCCCATTAATCTTCCAAGATTATCCTCACATCATGCATGCTGACATGTACATTTTCTGGATGGATTATCCGATACAAGCTGCCAGACGTGTCGCCCCAGTTTCATTTATATAATATACTTATTTGCGGTTAAAAAATAACGTTTTTAAATGGTTTTATTAACCTGCATTTACCTAAAATATGTAGAAATCAATTTTCTAGCCGCAGGAAACGTTCACAAACTGACACTGAAGAACGAACAGTGCAAAATGAAGATGGGTTATTTATTGATCCTTTTTTTTTTACTCTATTTTTGTTACAAGGTTACCCACTGTTTTATTATGATGTTACCAGTTGTTTTTGTTGCAAGGTTACCTGCTGTTTTTGTTATAAAGTCACTAGCTGTTTTTGTTACGATGTTACCAACCGTTTGTTATCAGGTTGCTAACTGTTTTTATTACAAGGTTACCGACTGTTTTTGTTACAAGGTTACCGACTGTTTTTGTTACAAGGTTACCGACTGTTTTTGTTACAAGGTTACCGACTGTTTTTGTTACAAGGTTACCGACTGTTTTTGTTACAAGGTTACCGACTGTTTTTGTTACAAGGTTACCGACTGTTTTTGTTACAAGGTTACCGACTGTTTTGTTACAAGGTTACCGACTGTTTTTGTTACAAGGTTACCGACTGTTTTTGTTACAAGGTTACCGACTGTTTTTGTTACAAGGTTACCGACTGATTTTGTTACAAGGTTACCGACTGTTTTTGTTACAAGGTTACCGACTGTTTTTGTTACAAGGTTACCGACTGTTTTTGTTACAAGGTTACCGACTGTTTTTGTTACAAGGTTACCGACTGTTTTTGTTACAAGGTTACCGACTGTTTTTGTTACAAGGTTACCGACTGTTTTTGTTACAAGGTTACCGACTGTTTTTGTTACAAGGTTACCGACTGTTTTTGTTACAAGGTTACCGACTGTTTTTGTTACAAGGTTACCGACTGTTTTTGTTACAAGGTTACCGACTGTTTTTGTTACAAGGTTACCGACTGTTTTTGTTACAAGGTTACCGACTGTTTTTGTTACAAGGTTACCGACTGTTTTTGTTACAAGGTTACCGACTGTTTTTGTTACAAGGTTACCGACTGTTTTTGTTACAAGGTTACCGACTGTTTTTGTTACAAGGTTACCGACTGTTTTTGTTACAAGGTTACCGACTGTTTTTGTTACAAGGTTACCGACTGTTTTTGTTACAAGGTTACCGACTGTTTTTGTTACAAGGTTACCGACTGTTTTTGTTACAAGGTTACCGACTGTTTTTGTTACCAGGTTACTGACTGATTTTGTTACAAGGTTACCGACTGTTTTTGTTACAAGGTTACCGACTGTTTTTGTTACAAGGTTACCGACTGTTTTTGTTACAAAGTTACCGACTGTTTTTGTTACCAGGTTACTGACTGATTTTGTTACAAGGTTACCGACTGTTTTTGTTACAAGGTTACCGACTGTTTTTGTTACAAGGTTACCGACTGTTTTTGTTACAAGGTTACCGACTGTTTTTGTTACAAGGTTACCGACTGTTTTTGTTACCAGGTTACCGACTGATTTTGTTACAAGGTTACCGACTGTTTTTGTTACAAGGTTACTGACTGTTTTTGTTACAAGGTTACCAACTGCTTATCTACAAGATAAATGAGTCTTAAGTTATACTAGCTAAGGGACATATTTTCTCTATAACATTATTTTACTATTCCATTTCAAGTAAACATTTCTTCTTGCGTTAGCTTCAGTTGTCGTTACTTTGGCAGTTGATGGCTGTAAATAAGAACATAAGAATTGAGCACTGCTCTACTGGCCAGTGCTAGGCTGACTCTTCTCACGCCCTACCAGTCAAATATTTCCTATTTTTAAAAGCTATCCACGGTAATGTGTAAGACATGTGCAACACTGGGGTATCTAGATACCAAAGTGTTGCAGGTGAGTGTTACTCAACAACTTGTCAGTATCGTATACCGTTATTTTAATGAGGCTATCCAAGGCATTAGCCACATGGATACACACAGTCTTACAAAACACATTCATACAGACGTTTTTGACAGTTTTATCCGTATTATAATGTTGTCAGCTAATTAGACGATGTCTCCTCGCTGCCACTTGTTACCCTCCCGTTTATGTAATGTGATTATTGGCGGTGAGCTGTACGCAGTTATAGCTAAACTAAGGTTCACCTTACCTATGAAAACCTAAAATAATTAATATTTAATGGTTGTCCTTGGTTAAATTGTGCAAAGCTTGACTCACTGTAACACGTTGGAAAACGAACGTGCTATTTAGAGGACGGTTTCCTAGTTACGGATAAATCTGCCTCTGTTCCCTTAGTGGTAAACAGAAGCAGCAGCAACAGCATCTTGCAGTGTCAGCTCAGTAACGATTCGTGCCGCCTGAACTGCCCCCGGGCGAGGCCCCACCACCACTACCTCGAGCCTAAACTATCCCTCACGGAATTCATTTTTACGGGTAGAATCCCATGTATCGTAAATATGACACATTTTCTTCCCAATTAAGACACTAGGCGCTAACCTGACTGGGTAACTTGATCTTGCTGGGAAGGTCTTCATGCTAAAAGCATTCCACAACGTTACCAGCGGTCGCTAGGATAACAACAGAAGCAGACAGAAGCGGGCTTGTTGCAGGCGTGCAACATCCAGTGCTGGTTGTATAGTTGAGGATGTTAGACAGGATCAGTTGCTAGTGTAACACACAGCTGCTGTATTAAGACGTTTATTAAAGTGTTGTTTCTCCCGCTATAACGTTTTATCAATATTATACAAAGAACTGAATTTTATTGAATATATATGATGGGTCAAAGGCCAGTGTTTTAGTGTGCAGGACTTGTGAACCACAGTAACCCCGGTGTTGTAGTCTTGACGATCAGGTCTGGTGTGGTCTTGACCAGGCTTGTAGTCTTGACCAGGTCTGGTGTGGCTGTTGTGGTATGTACCGAGTGCAATAGGTCGATGCAAAACTATTCTAATGGTGTATACTTCATTCCTTATTTTTTATTGCCCTTTGACCTTACAAGCAGGTGGTTCATAGCACGACCAAGTAATGCAGGCCCTTTGAAAAACACTTGAGCTACATCACAGCAGGTCTGTGATGTAGGTTCTATCATGGTTATATATATATTTCTTAATAGTGTGTGTAGGTGGCTACCTTTCTTGGTACATAGTCCGTGAGCCTAGCATTTGCTTTAGTTTAAATGGCGAAGATATACATCAAAACTGTGACTGGTTTCGAAGGGTCTTCTACCTTGGAAGCTTGGCCTGAAGCAAGGCTTCCCTATTGACCACCTGGTCAAGCAGACTGTTTCTGTTAAACTTGTAAAGCTCATAGAACGCATGGAGGATGAGAGGGGTGGCAGGTAGTTTTGATCCGAGGATCAAGAGATCTTCAGTATCAATGGGCACATGTTTGAAGAGCTGTCCTATAGCGCCCCAACAATAAATTACTCTACACAGTAATGTTATAACGCATCTTTTTTTTCAGGTACGGTCTCCATCATTCATTTGTGGAAGACAAAAGGCATTAATCAAAGGTAAAATAGCTGATTGTCTTTCTAAACACAAATTAAAAATGTAGACAGACCAACAAGGAGGCTAAGTTGTTTGATACGTTCTTTATTTTCTCCGAGAGAAAATAATTCGTAACATTCGTCCCCCACGAGATCGTTCTGTGTGGCTGGGATATATCAGCATTGATATATGAAGAGCTCTGTTGCTCCCTCAACCTTTACATGGTGGGCACACCGAGAGGCGTGTCTCCCTCACTATATATACACTGTTTACTTTAATTCTAGTCCAAGGGATTAAAGTAAACTTGACTTTATTGTCTAAAATAGATTATTGCCTCAATGTAGTCAATAGGCCTTAACCTGAAAACCAACCAACTGATCCTTTTTCTTTATTCCTTAGATGATCTTAATATATTTTTTAAACTGCTCACAATTTTGTCTTCAAATATAATAAGTCTACTTTTGCAAGCTTACCACTGACAGTTTTACTAAGCTGGACTATACTGAGCTGATTAAAATTAAACTATTTTCATGTTAAGTTTTCCATCCTGACTTTCAAGTTAACGGTTTAATTAAAAGCCATATATTGGCTGAGAATTCTGTGAAAATTCATTAGCTAATGAATTGCAGGTTTTGAAAGTCATTTGTTTTATCTCGGACTCTTGAAGCAGGAGGTTGTAGTTACAAATGTGTGAGGGAATCTGGAAACTATCACACCTGCGCATGTCTGGATAGGTTACACGAGTGAAGGCGTGGATGATATTCCTCCTATCTGTCAGTGTGTGTTGTGGGAATAACATATATGCCCACCTGTCTCGGATAAGTGACCTCACTACTTCATTTCTGGGTCGCACCTGACCTCTTACGTCTATATAAGCTATGCATTAAGCTATATTCATTAATACGAAACGTGGCCTTCAGTGTCTTCATCTTGCATGTTTTATTCCCACAATCTATTGGTATTAACATAGAGTTCTTATTCAGTATGTTAGAACAATGGAAGGTACAAGGAGAGTCTGCCCAATGCTTAAATGTTCTGGACGCCAGCAAGTGTTTCAAAACAGGCAGAGGCAAGAGTGAGAGTGAGATAGCAAACATCCATTTGTCAGTCATCAGTGACAGAAGCCAGAGACCAGAAACCCAGTAAGACAGTAAAGAGAGGGAAGAGAGTGGACTGAAATGTAGTGAGGCAGTGACTCAAAGAATGAAAGCTAGATACTTTCAGCACGTTATTTATATTCCCTTTATTTATTCCTGTTTTCCATTTGTATACTTCATTCACATCTTGCCAGAGAATGGATATTCAGTGGCTTCAGACTGTCATCGTAGGAAAGGTTTCTGATACATGGAATTCGTCATCCTTCTCATTATTTATGTCCATTCTGTAATGTTGAGATCAGAACCGACCACTGTAATCTAAATGAGGCCTTACCAAAATATATAAAGTTGAAGCATAACCTTAGGGCTTCTATTTTTATACTTCTTGATACGAAGCCAAGAATTTTATTAGCTTTATTGCAAGCATTTACGCACTGTTGTCTTGGCCTTAAATTTCTGCTAACCATAACTTATGAATATTTTTCGCATTGAGCGTGATCTACATTATTTAGATCATTAGTTTTATGGGTGTCCTGTAACTTGCAAGTGTCCTCATCAGAAATTTTTGATGGCCTTTTTTAGTGTCATCGTTATGCGTTATTTACCATCAATGAACCCAGGTACCTTGTGTACCTTAGTAACCATGCACGAGCACTGTAATTAAATTTATAGGCAAAACATCCACTGTGTAAAAATACTGAACTTCCAATCGCTTTCGTGATCTCTCACAGTGGTTGTTTTGCATATTGTGATATCACCTGTTGACTGTGATCTTATTGCATTATGTATATATATACACACACACACACACACACACACACACACACACACACACATATATATATATATATATATATATATATATATATATATATATATATATATATATATATATATATATATATGTGTGTGTGTGTGTGTGTTGTGTCGTGCCGAATAGGTAAAACTTGCTATTTTGGCTTAAATAGCAACGCTCTACTTGCCGAATCAGGCAAGCAATAATTTCGCAAAAAAATAATTCTGAACCTAATGAAAAAAAAATATTTCATTGTGTTTGTTTATTATAAAATTATTGTAAACTTATGTAAAATATATTTTACTTATATTAGGCTAAATTAAATTGCGCCTGCTATAATAAGGTTAGTTAAGTTTTCTAAGGTTCTTTTGGTACAAAATTATTATTTTTTACATTAACATAAATAAAAAAAATACATATCTTTAAACGTATAAGAGAAAATTTTAGAAAAGACTTAATTTTAAATGAGTTCATATATATATGCAAGACAACCACTATGAAAAAATAGAGGAATTCCAAGCGCTTTCGTGACTACTCACGGTGGGAGTCACAGTAGCGTGACATCGCTACTGTGAGGTGTGGTCTTTGTTAGTATGAGAGTTAGAGGAGAGGTTAATCGAAATCGACCTGACGACACTGGAGGACAGGAGAGATAGGGGGGATATGATAACGACATATAAAATACGGAGAGGAATCGACAAGGTGGACAGAGACAGGATGTTCCAGAGATAGGACACAACAAGGGGTCACAATTGGAAGTTGAAGACTTAGATGAATCATAGGGATGTTAGGAAGTATTTCTTCAGTTACAGAGTTGTCAGGAAGTGGAATAGTCTGGGAAGTGATGTAGTGGAGGCAGGATCCATACATAGCTTTAAAAGGAGGTATGATAAAGCTCATGGAAAGGGAAGGACTGAGTAGCGGCCAGTGAAGAGGCGGGGCCAGGAGCTGTGAATCGACCCCTGCAACCACAACTAGGTGAGTACACACCAGACACAACACACACACACACACACACACACACACACACACACACACACAGGCCAAGTGTCTATCGACAAGTGCCCTTGACAGCTGGTAACTAACACACACATACACACACAGTGGGGTGGAATTGGAGCACGTGGCATGTCTATTCCCGGACGGAAGCTTGGTCATAAGCTAGGGGATGAGGTAATTGGTTAAATAAACATATGCTTTCTGAAGCTACGAGGTCCACGTATGGTTTATCAGTAGTTAAGCTGTTAGGAATAGTTGCATCTCATAACATACAGTTTTTTAATACTTTGACATTTTGGATGTTTCTTTATCTGTCATGAGAACAAAATTTGAGTAATTCCTAGTCGAGCTGAGTATTCTTGACGCTAAAGTTGTTATTTTTTAATTACTCCAAGGTTCGTTTTCAACATGGAACTTCATTTTCTAATATCGTTTCAAGATACAGAAGATAATGGTTTAATTTACTTTCTGTATATCGGAAATTAGGAAAGGCAACTTTAGAATCAGGAAGACTCAGCTTGACCTTGAATTCCTCCATTTTTTTTTCTATGAATAAAGAAACATTTGCAACGTCAATATATTAAAAGGCTGGTTGTCCCTAAGAGACTATTCCTAGAGCGAAAGTTCATTGAGCGAGACTTGGGAGTGACAGTGGCAGAGGATTACAATAATGTTATCGCTACCGTTTGGAAATTAATTGGATGGATAACTAGAACATCCAAAACAAGAGATTCTGATCCATTTATGATATTCTTCAAGTCACTTGTTCTGTCCAGTCTGTAATAGTACTGTATAATAACTGCATGAATTCCCTTGAACTATACTCCTTGGAACGTAGGCGAGAAAGGTAAACCATTATTTACACCTGAAAGATCTTTGAGAGACTGGTCCGAAACTTGCACACCGAAATCACTCCATATGAAAGCAAGTCACTTGGCAGACGATGCAGAGTACCTCCAGTATAAAGCAAGGGCGCGATGAGTACACTAAGTATGTACTATAAGTGTTACAGGCCCTCGACTTTGCAATGCCCTCTCAGCATGCGTAAGGGGAAATGCCACCAAATCTCAGATGATGAATGAGATATGTTCTCTCTCTCAAGAGGGAGCTTAATAAGCTTTTTCAAGTCAGTTCCACGTTGAACTGCGTGCGGTAAGCACCAACAGCCTGGCTGATCAAGCCAGCAACTGGGAGTTCTGATATGGGACCGGGCCAGGGGCGATGACCCTTGGGAATCGTCGTAAGATAAGCCTAATGTAACTGTGGTGTGTGTTTATATGAAGATTAATTTTTGTGACTAGGATGTTATCACTAACATTACTAGTACCTAGTTAGATATGTACGGCTGAGGTGTTAGTGAGCTAGTGGTAAGAGGTGGGGGGAGGACAAGATTATTTTGTTATTTATAATCTCGCTCTAGTTTTGCTACGTTCGTTCGTTTCTAGACGATATATTTATATCTTTTTACAAGGCCAAACAAATCACTATGGAAAGCTTTATAAATTGCTTTGACAAACACTTGATTAAAACTGGTCAGGTTAGGTTAGGTAAGGTTTGTCAGGAACTGGTCATGTGTCAAGGGATCTTTGCATGGGGCCAGAATGCCTACTGAAGTGATGCAGGTGTTCTTATGCAAACACTTGAGACTATATCAAAGATCTGGTAATATAAATGACTCGATACAAAACTCATTTTATTAACTGTAAAAAGTGGAAGGAAGGCAATTTTTCTTCCTTCTGAGAAGTTACCTGGACATTATTGTATTTATTATTATTATTATTATTATTATTATTATTATTATTATTATTATTATATTAATGGGGCAGCGTTCAACTCGTAAGGGACATACAGCGGAAGGGAATGAAAGGTAATTAAGTTTGATCCAAGGAAGAGAAGAGCAGCTCTAATCCATAGTATCAAGAGCCCTTCTTTGACATCAAGGCAACCGCCTTTCCCTTACAGAGGGACGTTACAAGAAACATGGCACTGTGCAGCCCAGGCAGCCGCAGAATTCTACGAACTCTAACTTAAGTGTCCCTTGAGAATAGGGCCCCTGCTGCGTCTGGATGAAGTAACTATATACTTTGTGGCAAAGACTGTGACAGTCATGTCTTTAAGTAACACCTCAAGCTAGTCAGTCTGTGACATTTGTGACTAAGTAACACTTAAAGCACATCAGTTTGTAACAGTTATTCTTGGCTTTAGGTAACACCTCATGCACCTCAGTCTGTGAGTAATAGTTCAAATCCTACAGTCTTTGACAGGAATGGCTTTAAGTAACACCTAAAGCCCTTTAATCTGGAACAGGAATGGCTTTAAGTAACACCGAAAACTTATTAATTTGGAACAGTCATGGATTTAAGTAACACTTCAAGTCCCTCAGTCTGTGGCAACTATGGCTTTAAGTAGTACATCAAGCCCCTCACTGCAAATTTGCTGACCTTTTGCATATGAGAGAGCAGTAGATGGTTCCGTCCCATGCCATTTTCACTGTAGTTTCCGTACTAGCCTATAGCTTTACATAGAGAACTAGCTTTCCTTTTTATCTCATGCAGCAGCTGATACACTATCCTCCACCCAACACCAACCTGACCCTTTTATACGACAACCCTGAGTCTGTACCACGGCACTGAGTCCTCTTATACCTCAATGGATTAAATCTACAGTGTATTTTCTTTCATGTGCCCGTAATATGTGTGCCATCAAGATCATTGTAAAAAATTATTTATGTATCCAAAGCTTCAATAAAACTTAAAACCTACTTACACAACCTTTGTTCCTGTGCTGTGGACGATGTGCTCAGACAGTCAAGTACTCCAATGGAAAGAAGTTACTGTCTGACTTTTTTTTTTTTTTTTTTGGGGGGGGGTATCCAAGGTAATTTACACTGTGTATGATAATTGTACTTGTGTGTACCTATACCTAAATAAACTTAATAAGTTAAGCACAGTTGGGTTTGGCTAGCAGTTGGATGGGTAGTCGCGTGAATAAGGCTGTGTTCTTGGCTAGAGTTACCTCGATAAGCCATTTATGGGCTTCCTGCTTCTGATATGATATATTCATATCACATTTGAGTTAATTATGTTTTATTTTTAAGGTTATAATTACGACTGATTTATACTGTGTTCTACAGCTAGGCTTTAAATAATAAGATATTACAAGGACCAATGGAAATAAAGTCACTTCGTCTGACTTTTTTGGGTTTTCCTAGGTAATTTACACATGTTACTTTGTATGATAATTGTAGTCACCTAAATTTGTGTTACTGTACTTGAGTGTACCTATGCCTAAATATACTTACTTATATAGCCATGATTTAGTCGACATTATAAAAGTTGACCATTTGAATTTGTGATAGAAAATGAAACTAGCTGAAACCATAGAAAATGAAATCAGAAAATATTTCAGGGTATACTGTTTTAAAATGAGGACGCGAGAAATGATGCAGTCATGTATAATTATTTCTCCTTTTCGCGTATATCACCATGAATGGATATGCTGAATGTTGAAGACTGAGTAAAGCAAGTGAATTTAATCATGTTTATTATTATAGTCATGGGGGAGCGGTAAACCCGTAGGATTATACAGCGCACGTGGGGGAGGGGGGACGGAACGTATTCAGGCTCAATTCAGGGAATCGAAGCACAGATCCAATTCCCTTGATCAAGAGCCCCTCACCAGCGTCAAGGAACCTCCCTGGAGGGGAAATCATGTTTATGTTTATAAATCTGTATGTTGTTGTAGATTCGCCGGTACTCTCCCGGCCCGGGTCTTTTCCAGATGGTGACCCGGCCTTGGCTCCCTGTCGTGGGAATGTCTGAGACCTGTCTCCCATAGGAAGAGGTACAAGTACCCCCTCATCGTCTGGGACCAATTGTCCCCAGGCCTAGCCACGAGCCCCTCACGGGGCTCGTAGGGAGAAGCTAGGCCTCTCTGGTCTGCCATCTTTCCCGCCCCAGGGAGGCTAGGGAATGGCAGTCTTGCGAGGTGCAGATGGCAGCAAGCTCCAGCTTTGGCACCTACCCTGCCCTAGAAGGGCTGGGCATAGTGCTCCCTCCCCTAAACTGCATGTAAGCAGTGTTCAGAATATCTTGCTGTGAAATTTATCAACGTTAGGTACCAAAACTAGTATGGTACTAGGGGAAGGGAACACAACTTTGTAGTACCCACAGTAGGTGGTCAAACACCTTTTATTATACAACAATAAAGAAGTGAAACGGATTGCCTGAACATGTCAAAGCCTGTCCTAGCATGAACCAGTTCAGGAAGAGAGCTATCAGGTACCTAATATAATAATATAATAATATCTTTATATTTACTACAAGTACATGTACAAGGTATACAGACCATAGCTGACATCAATGACATATTACTATATAGAAAGCCGCTTATTATGTAGAGCATTTCGGGCAAATTAGGACCTTGTCCCAGGATGCGACCCACACCAGTCGACTAACACCCAGGTACCCATTTTACTGATGGGTGAACATAGATAACCGGTGTAAAGAAACACGCTCAATGTTTCTACCCTCGCTGGGAATCGAACGCAGACACTCGCTTTGTGAAACGAGAGCTTAAGCCACCAGAAAGGGAGGAGAGTGATTTCCTGTATAGTTAACATTCGTGTACCTACTGTTGTAAGCTGATCCTCTCTATTTAATGTTCATGTAAATAACTCGGTTCACTTTATTCCTATTGCACCCCTTTTACTGTATCTGATTTTCACACAGTTGACTTACCTGGAGAAGGTTTCGGGGGTCAGCGCCCCCGCAACTCGGTCTGAGACCAGGCCGCGTGGTGGATTAGGGCCTGATCAACAAGGTTGTTATTGTTGGCCGCACGCAAACTGACGTACGAACCACAGCCCGACTTTAGGTGCTTGTCCAGTGCCTCTTGAAGACAGCCAAGGGTCTATTGGTAATCCCCCTTATGTATGCTGGGAGGCAGTTGAACAGTCTAGGGCCCCGGACACTTATTGTCTTTTCTCTCAATGTACTCGTGGCGCCCCTTCTTTTCATTGGGGGAATGTTGCATCTCTTGCTCAGTCTTTTGCTTTCATGGTAAGTGATTTTCGTGTGCAAGTTTGGTACTAATCCCTCTAGGATTTTCCAAGTGTATATTATCATGTATCTCTCTCGCCTGCGTTCCAGAGAATACAAATCAAGGGACTTCAACCGTTCCCAGTATTTTAGGTGCCTTATCGTACTTATGTGTGCCGTGAAAGTTATTTGTACACTCTCCAGGACTTACTTAGCTGTTTTAATTTTTAAGGTTATGATCATGACTGATATCTACTGTATCTTACAGCTAGGCTTTAAATATTAAGATATTACAAGGATCCTAATGGAAATAAGTCACTTTGACTTTTTTGGGTTATTCTATGTATAATTTACACATATGTTACTAAGTATGATAATTGTACTGATGTGTACCGGTACCTAAATAAACTTAGTTTCTAGGACAGGTTAAACTCAGAGTACAGGAAGGTTATATACACCGAGAGGTATATGTCTCGGTGTATATATACTCGATATTTACTCGAATCTCTATCTTAGAGATAAAAATAATTTTGGTGGTGAGATGAAATATGAACATAACAGTGGAGAAATGCAGTAGGCCCATGCTGGCAGGTTCACACTACACCTACACTTTACTCAAAGTTCTCTCTTCACTGGCGCTGCTTGGGAGTTTGTTCCGTTTATCTCCAACTCTTTTGCTACCCTAAACTTTCTCAAATTCTTTCTAAATCTAAATTTATCCAATTTGAATCTTGCATCAAGTCTTGTCGTGGTTATATATTTAATGTTATTTATGTCCCCATTATGTATTTTTGTTTTTCATTTGTACACTTTAGTCATACCCTTCCTGAAGCTACGTCTGTTCAAGAAAGGTTTCTGATACATGGGGTCAACTACATCATCTTTCTCAGAGTTATTTTCCAGCACATTTAGGTTAGGTAAGATTCGTAAGGAAACGGGACAATTATTTCGTGACGCCGAACAGCCACTGGAGCTTTCGGTCATATAGCCGAGGCCTTCCGCTGGCTTACCGGTTCACTCCTTTAAAAATTAAGATTAATCCAGAACATTTATGTCCGTCCTTTAATAGGACACCAGAACTGAAGAGCATAATCTGAATCAGGCCTAACCAAAGATATATAAAGTTGAATTATAATTTTATACTGTTGACACTTGTACCGATGTTAACACCGCGGGCTGTGGTGCCAAAAAGGGCCTCTCATGTGACCACCAACCCTCACTCCAAAGCTGAGTGGTTTCATTAATGTTTCATTATTTACTACTAATTTTGTTTCCAAATGTAACGATCTAAAAATGCTTTTTATTACTTATACTTCTTGATATGAAGCCAAGATCTCCAATAACTTTATTGACTTGTGCACTTTTGTCTTGGCTTTAATTACTGCTAACCAAACTTATTAAGTTTTCTGCATTCATTTAGACTAAAATCTACATTATTTAGCTTATATGTAACATAGTTATTTTTTTTTCCTAGGAGTAAAGTCTTATATTTATCTGCATTGAACTTCATCTACCACCTCTCCGCCACAATATCAACCTATTCAGGTCATCCTGCAGCTTCCCTAGTATCTTACCAGCAATTATTTGAAGGCCTATTTTAATGTCATCGTCAAACTTATTTAAGACGCTCTTTATTCCCCCTGTTATTCATATTTCGAATAACAAAGGTCCTAATACTTACTCCTGTAGCACAACACTCGCAACGGGTCTCCATTATGATTTTTTTCTCATTTATGAAAACTATTGATCAACCATATAGCCTAGACCAGGGCTACTCAACTATGAGCAAAGGTCCACTTGGACAAGTACCAATGTATACAAAGGCCCGGATACATTTTTTTGTTATGTGTGGGTCTTGGAGATAAAAGGTAATCAAGGGAAACTCACGGATGGATGGTGAACGCATATATTGAGTAAGTGAGGGAGGAGGTAGGCCCAGCACCTCTGTCCAGTTCTAAGCCTATGAGGAGAATGAGGGTGACGCTTGGGTCTGCGTGCGCACATGCACGGGCCTCTGACGTCACAAGTAACAAAGGTATCAGACATATAACATAGCTAGGATTACTTATAATACACCACACAGATGTATCAATCTGCTTCAGTACATATTACTGACAGCTCGGTCATGTTACGTATGACGTCTTGGCATACAATACAACTCTATAGACTGAACAGGCAGGTGATACTGGGGTGATTCTATACAAAGCAAACACATTTATAACTTAGAACTAATCAAGAAAATTATAACGCAATCATGAAAAGCAACAAATCCGAGTATAGATCAGTGTATTCATCATTTTCTATGAACTTCATTTTCAGTCCTCGTCTTATAAAAATTTACAAAGTATGAAGATAAATAGTGGGATAAAATATTTTTTTACATTATATCGAACAAGTTTTGTATTTTGTTAATCAAATTGGTTTAAATGGAATTTTCATACTGAAAAATTAATATATATACTGATAACCAGAATGATGGTATATAATGAAAAATACACTACAACAAGATTTGAAGTTTTATTTTTAAAAAAATCCTAATTTTAACATTGTAAAGATCAACAACACTGATGTAATGTGTGTATGACTGTAGGTAAGTTGTCTTTGTATGGTGTATGTGTGTATGACTAGTTAAGTTGTCTTTGTATGGTGTAATGTGTGTATGACTGTAAGTAAGTTGTCTTTGTATGGTGTATGTGTGTATGACTGTAGGTAAGTTGTCTCTGTATGGTGTATGTGTGTATGACTGTAAGTAAGTTGTCTTTGTATGGTGTAATGTGTGTATGACTGTAAGTAAGTTGTCTTTGTATGGTGTATGTGTGTCTGTGTACTGTTTTACTGTTATGTTAGTTTAGTGAGAGAAATGACACTTCTTGCTTCGTGTTAATTCTCAAAATCTTGGTACTAATGGAGTAATAGCTAGTCGAAGACAGTGGTGGTGTTCACTGGTCATACAGGAGCGGTTTCAACGATTCAGTACTAAATACCCCACCAACGTACTTATTCATAAAAGAGGTGGGCACAGCAAATTAAAATCAAACTTGCTAAAAAGAAAATGAGAAAATCCAAAATCATACCTTACACAAACGCAAATGCACAACCTTTCCCGAAATTCAAAGTTGCACCAGGGTCGCCAGACTTCCCAGCCCGTATCCGGCCAAACACTTTTTCCAAAATGCTAAAAAAAAAGTCAACTTCATTGCACAGGTGATAATTACCAATACGAATTACCATTGAATGGAAGAAAATATTACTATTTAGCTATGCTAGAATACTGTATTCCATTCAGATAGAATAATGTATTAATCCCCCACTTGCGTACCACCTGATCCTGAACGTGGTAACAACTAGTATTTAACTAAGCTTTCTCCTGAGTAGCCCTGGCATTAGACCCAGGAGATAATTTCTTCTATACCACGTACCTTTACTTTCATCAGCGTCCTGTGCTGATGAAAGGTCCCTATATACAGTAGTACGTATTTGATTCTTTATGATAGGTTGCCACCTCAAATACCTTAATGAAAAAGTAATAAATTAGCAAGGCAAAACGACCCTCTGTGAAATCATTCTGAGATTTTATTAATAGTTTAGAGAACTGGCAAGTTGACGAATGAGATAATTATGCAACATGTACACAAGTATCTCATTCGTGCTGAGATTCTTTGATCAAATTATACCCTTCAAGGTGGTTTTTTAATTGTATCTGCAGTTATTGATTCCATCAATTTTCACACAATTAAGTTAGGCTAGTTGTTTTATAATTTGTTAATGGGTATCACATGTCATTTTCTACGTTATAGTTTGTAGTGATCTGTTGAATGATTTGCTGAGTTCCTCCTTACATTCCTTTAGAACCCTTCAAAACAGCTCGTCAGGGTTCGATGTTAGAGCGTCGAAAATTTGAAGCCGATCTGATGAGGCGTTCTCAAATTATAAGCAAAAACCACGGAGAAAAATAAATTCAGGTAATCTTTCAGGGATACTTAATAATTGTGCATGTGTGAAATTTTACTTGATTTTATGTGATGTGTTAATAAAGTCTTTCTAATTTCTTAGAGGTTACTAGATTAATGTTATCAAATTTTATCAGCCGGCAGTTATATAAGTTAATGGTCATTTAATATAGCAGTTGGAGGATATAAAAAGGTGTGTGCGAGATAGAGTTGCTATTTAATACCGTCGCGGGCATAACAAACTAGCACAGCTGTCCAGTAACCTTTTCTTGTGCGAAATCTACTTCTCTTACAGCCTACCGGATTTCTGGGTTTCTTCTCGTATAGCTACACTTTAAGTTTTGATATGTGGAATTTAACCACTGACATGGGTTTATGCCAGGGAGGAAACACGGCCAGCCTAGTAAATACACTGAAGTCACTTAAATGCCATTGAGAAACATTCTAGATTTTGTATTATAAAACTTGAGTCAATATTTTGTCAGGAGTCGTATTAGTTCAGGGTTTATTTGTGTGATTTTTTAGGTCTAGTTTGTGTGGCGATTTAGTGATATATTATGTATTTATCTCTAAGTTTAATTGTGTTTGTCGGGCGGTTCCTCAAGGTACAGAAATCTCCCCATTATCTTTCACTTCTTAATCATATCTGACACAGTCATAAAATAATATCACTAACATCCCTCGCAGATGATATAGTTGGGTGAGTAACGTTCATGGGGACACCGTAAATCTCTAACCGGACATAAACCACGGCTTCCAGCGGTCCACAGAAAACAGTATGGTGTTCAACGAGCACAAATTTCGGTTATTCCGCTATGGAAAAACTGGAAAAATTATAAGTGAAACGGAGTACAAAACGCAGTTAAACCACCATCTCCTCTACCTCCTCCAACTACATCTTTACCATCTCAGTATATCATAACTTAGGATTATAATTCAAATATTTAATAGATAATCAGAATTTGTATGTACGATTTAAATGAGTGTAGAGCGGCACGTGCTGCCAACTCGGACCCATGAAACATCGTTTGAGCATTGTGTTTAAGTGAATTGAACTGTGAACTGAGTCACCACCACAACAATTGGCTTGTCAGTCCCTCGCAACACTCTTTCATAGTGCTCAATCCTGTTCTACGCGCGGGAATAGTCTGAACTGCTCTAGGCTAGGAAATAGTCTGAGCTGCTCTAGGCTAGGAAATAGTCTGAGCTGCTCTAGGCTATGAAATAGTCTGAGCTGCTCTAGGCTAGGAAATAGTCTGAGCTGCTCTAGGCTAGGAAATAGTCTGAGCTGCTCTAGCCTAGGGAATAGTCTGAGCTGCTCTAGGCTAGGAAATAGTCTGAGCTGCTGTAGGCTAGGAAATAGTCTGAGCTGCTCTAGCCTAGGGAATAGTCTGAGCTGCTGTAGGCCAGAGAATGATCACAGGTAGCACTGGAAGAAATGTACACTGTCTTCCCTCAACATTTCCATCCACCCCACTAAACTTTAACTTCAATTGTAACGTTATTCGCTCCTCTCCCGCACTCCCTCCATCCCTACTTTCCTACACTCCTTCCATCCCTCCTTTCCCACACTCCCTTCATCCATCCCTCTCCGACACTCCCTCCAACCATCCCTCCTCCCATCTTCCCTCCCTCCCTTTCTCTCCCTCCATCACTAATGGTTATAATCATAACCTTAATTTTTAAAGGTGTGGACCGGTAAACCAGTGGAAGGCCTCAGTCATGTGACCAAAAGCTCCAGCTGCGGGTCATCATATAACTAAGACCCTCGTCAGGAAACACTTGTCCTGTTACCTGACAAACTTTGCCTAATCTTCCTCATTTTCCCCATAATACTCCTGCCCTCTGAGTCTTAGCATATTTCGTTTGTGTTGCTAACAAGTTTATTTTTATTTCATTATACAGACAGCATGGCACTGTTATAATAACAGTCAAATAGGTGGCTGTTAACGGAGCCTTGAACAGTTGAAATATGACATAATTACATGAGCAGCGCGCAGTGGCTGCCCGTTTTCTGTTCGCGCGGGAGACAGTTTTATCGTATTTTATCTTATATTTATATATTTTTTCGTTGTAACCTAACCTAACTTAGAAATAGGCTGCAAATCCCATGTGAAAGTGTGACATAGTTATTAGGAGGATGGGTTGTTACACGAGGGTTCTGAAGATTACTGAGTGTCTGCCAGCGAGGATCTGGTATGTGCCTCTGCTCGTTCCTTAAATTATAGTTTATTTACAGGTGTGTAATATATTTTATTGTTATTTAGCAACGTACATACAAGGTACGTGAGGTTGAAAGTCATATGTGAATCAGAGGTTTTATTTGGTCAGTTAATGTGTTTTCGAGTTTGTTGTGAAAAAGAGACAAGTCAATAAATGAATGATCACTGATGGGCGTTTTTGAGAAAGAAACTGAGTGAAATTGCTGCCTGTCTTGTGGCATAATAGCATTTTTTGTATATTTACGAAGCTAAACCAGAGGAGAGACTTGCAAACGTTTGTCTTGTACATAACAATGAGGCCACTGATTTCACTCCGGTTGTGAAGGCTCTGACGAAATGACAGGTTCATGCAGGCGGGTCGAGCCTTGCACGGTCCTCCACCCTGTCCAGAATACAGAGATGAGAGGGGAGGCAGACCATCTAAGAAGACTGGTGTTTGCTCAAGGTAAAAACAAATAAACTGTAGCTCATATAGAGATTTACAGCCACTGCTGTCAAGAAGTGCAATATACACCTTAATGCTTGAAGTTTATTAGCTGCCTTGCTTGCAAGGTCAGTGCCCATGTATTTATTGGCATTGCAGAGTTGAGTTTCACTGCAGGATAATCAACTCCCACACTGAGCATTGAGCCTCGTTCATTCATTCTCACACCAGCCCCTGTAGTGACGTCATGAAATCGACGGAGCATCACACCAGCCCCTGCAGTGACGTCATGAAATCGACGGAGCATCACACCAGCCCCTGCAGTGACGTCATGTTGTCAAGAGATCATCATCTGTGTTGCTTCAATAACAAATGTAACCAGTCATGGTTTGCCCCAGGCACACACACATAGCTGCAAGACGGGTTGATAGTTCCTCGGTTCAGGAACCTTCTTTTCCGTATAAGTAAAGAATACAGTTATCTTTCTGGATATGGTCAGGTAAGCCGTTAAAGTAGACATTCTGTGAAAAGAAGGCAAGCAAACCTTCTCGTAACATTCTTGAAAATAATCTCAATAACCTTCTCGTAACATTCTTGAAAATAATCTCAATAACCAAATGTAATTCTTTGTATCATGTCCAAATAAACTATTATTATTATTATTATTATAATGTGTGAAAGGCAGCGTGCCCACATACCTGTGACCGGTTTCGAGAGGACTCACAGCAATAGGTTCAAGTTGGACAAATTTAGATTTAGAAAGGATGTAGGGACGTACGGGTTTGTCAGTAGAGCTGTATATGAGTGGAACGAACTCCCAGGTAGCATCACTGAGACGATAACTTTGGGTAGCTGTAAATATAGGCTGGATTGTTTTGATTAGGTTTGTTTGGGTGTAAATTGAACCTGCCTAGCATGGGCCAGTAGGCCTGCTGAACTGTTCCTTCGTTCTTGTGTTCTTTAGTGAGAGGCTTTCCACCCTCGCTGCTCGTCCTGAGGGTCAGGCTTCCTTATTTATTCTACTTACCTGGAGTCTACCTGGAGGGCATTCCGGGGATCAACGCCCCCGCGGCCCGGTCCATGACCAGGCCTTCTGGTGGATCAGAGCCTGATCAACGGGGCTGTTACTGCTGGCCGCACGTAGTTCAACGTACGAACCACAGCCCGGCTGATCTGGCACTGACTTTAGGTATCTGTCCAGCTCCCTCTTGAAGACAACCAGAGGTGTATTGGAAATTCCACTTATGGCTGGTGGGAGGCTGTTGAACAGTCTTGGGCCCTGGACACTTATTGTGTTTTCTCTTTTCACTGGGTGTATGTTACATCGCCTGCCAAGTCTTTTGCTTTCGTAGGGAGTGATTTATGTGTGTAAATTAGGAACCAGTTCCTCCAGAATCTTCCAGGCGTAGATTATGATATATCTTTATTGTGTGTAATAAAAACACAACTTGCAGTTATATTAATTTATTTAGACAATTTTTTCGCCTGTGCAACAAGCTTTATCAAGTCAGTAACATGAAAACGCTTATTATAGGGGCGAAACATTGTATTCAGAACAGTTTTTTAAACAGTTTGTGACAGAACAAGCTAGGGTAAATAACCTGCTTGAGATAGTTTCGGCAAACAAAGAAAACCTTGACTGAAGAAGCCACTGGGGGCGAAACGTTTCCAGAATAAAGATACCCAAATGTTGCACAAGTGTTTCATTTATCTCTTATTTCAAAGGAAAACCTTCTTAATAATCTGGAGATTTCAGAGGAACTTGGTTAGAGTGACCACAAATCGATTACATTTAGAACAAAAAGGCACAATACCGTGACTGGAACAATACAGTGTGACTTTGTAAATGGAAAGGGTAAAAGAAAAGCTAAACGAGACTGAAATTAAAATTGCTAAGGATTCGAAAGCTAATCCGAAAGGTTTTTCTAAGTATATAGAACAAAGGTTAGAGAAAAGTTAGGTCCACAACTATGGACAGCTTACTAGAATGAGAGAGAAATGTGCTCGATTTTTAATAATTATTTTTTTTCGGGTTTCACTCAAAAAAACACAAACGATATCCCAGTAATTATTTATTATAGTGGGCCTGAGGAAAATAAACTACGGAATATTATAGTCACTAGAAATATGGTAATCAAACAAGTTGATAGATTGAAGGAAAATAAGTCCCCAGGCCCCGATGAACTTTTTTCGAAGATTCTTAAAGAATGCAAGATAAAACTTTGTGAACCATTAACAAACCTTTTTAATATATCTCTTCAAACAGGTGTAGTGTATGAGATGTGGAAGATGCCTAATGTAATTCCTATTTTTAAAGCAGTGGATAAATTATTACCTTCAAAATACCGCCCATTAATCCTGACCTCAATTATGGACAAATTATTATAACCAATCATAGCCATAATATTAGTTACCTTGATAAATATAGTTTGATTCATGGTACTCAATATGGATGGCTTACCTAGAGGCAATGATGAGGATATGAAGAAGATAATGTACGTGTATGTGGATAAGGATTGATTAACCTTATTTTGTGTTAAAAATGTATGAAAGTCATGAGCGAGGTGAATGCCATGGCTATAATTACCAGAGAAGTTGAGTTCAGTGTCCACATAGTTTTGGTGTGGAAATCTGTAGATTAAAGAGCAGATAGTAATGTAGTACATAGTTCCATGGTGTTTTGGAGCAAGTATTTTTAGCCTGTTGCATCAGGTGATAGAAAATAGTTATGTATATCTAAAGTCTGTTCTATTCCCTGTTATGTGAGGTGAAGGTGGTGGGAAGGGGGGGAGTGGGAGGGATAGCGGTGGTATCCAGGGATACCTATGGCAATGTAATGTAATGACGATAGAGTCGTCTATATGTGGATGGTTTCATTGTCATTCCGTGAAGGCAAGATATTAATTTATTGTGTATATACATTATGTAGATGGTTGTTTTCAGTGTTCTTGTGATATACAGGATATACTTGTAGGATTAATAATATACAGTATATAATTGTTGGATTAAACTTATATGGTAACAGGCGGGGTTGTGTGGACCAATGTGAGCGTTATGCTTATGGTGCTATGATAATGGTTTTTATGTACAGAGTGTTTCATATAGATATCATATATATTATGCATCTTAACAACTGGATATATTACATGCAAGACTTGTTATCCAATGTATATAATGTACCTTTCTAACTTCGATGTAAGTGGGTGAATAAGGTTTAATTGTACGTGGCACAGGTTTCTATTATGTGATGACGGGTTCTTTGTTTACGTGTTGATTTTATGTTAAGTAATTGCTTTGTTACGTTGTATGCCTGTTGGCGCTCTGGTTATTGTATATGTACACTTACAGTTTATAAATAAAATATAAAAAAAAAAACTCAATATGGATTCACGAGGGGCCGTTCTTGCCAGACTAATATACTGACTTTCTTCAATAAAGCTGTTAAAGCAGTAGGCCGTGATAATGGATACGATATTGTTTATGCAGATTTCACTAAAGCTTTTGATAGAGTACCACACAAAAGATTGTTAAAGAAAGTGGCAGCTTAGGGTATTGGGAAAAAGTTCTGTCATGAATCGAGACGTGGCTGACTAATAGGAAGCAGTTTTCATAAATGGGGTGAAATCAGAGTGAGGACGCTACTCTCCACTGACCCCTTGTTGTTCAATTTACACTAATGACCTTGATGAGGGAATAACAAGTCATATGAGCAAATTCCCTGATGACACAAAAATAGGCAGAATAATAGATTCAGTGGAAGATGCTACTGAACTTCAGGAGGATTTATACAAACTAATGTCGTGGTCAGAAAAGTGGCAGATACAGTTCAATGTAGATAAATCCAAAGTCCTAAAGCCCAGGAATGTAAATAACCTTATCACTTATAAACTAAATAATATAGAACTTGACCATACAGAATGTGAAAAGGTCTTGGTAGTTATGGTGAGCAGAAATCTGAAACGAAGACAGCAGTGCCTGAGCGTGCGTAATAAGACTAACAAGAGGTATAAGTTATAGGAGTCCAGAGCTTATACTACAGCTTCATACATCATATTATTGATGGTATACAGTACCGACAAGTTGATAAATAAGACATTTGCAGCACTTGGGCATCAGTCCTTCACCCTCGGTGGGAGGTGGTCAGGAAAGCTGCACAGACAAGCGGCCAAACCTTGTATATTATACGTGAAATGAAGCAGCTGGAGTTGACGTCACAGGTGAGCGTCGCCCACCAGTGCAAGTAGGTCATGCTGAACACCTGTTAAGCAAAGAAGATGCAGAAGTCTTCCTCTGTACCAAGATACCATGATGTTGCTGTGCCACACTAGTATCATATTATTGTAGGTCATGCTAAACCACTGTTCAGCATGACCTACTTTCCATCGTGGGCCACGCTCAACTGTGACGTCAACTGCAGCTGCATCATCTGACTACTCTAGCACGTATATAAGCTCTGGCCACATGCCTGTACTCGAGGCTTGAGGGACTGACCACCTCCCACTGAGAGTGACAGACTGATAACATCAAAACTACTACTGCTTCCAGTGCTACATTCTCCTGTATCCGACTGAGGAAGCCTGTTGTACAGGCGAAAACTTTTGGCAGTAAAGAGACCCAAGTGTTTCAAATGTCTTATTAAGGCCTCACTTATATTATGCAGCTCAGTTTTGATCTCCATACTACAAAGTTGATAGAAAATCATCGGAGAACATGCAGAGCAGGATGACAAAATTCATCTACTGTATAAAAAATCTTTCATACGAAGGTAGACGTAGAATGAGGGAAGATATGATTGAAGTGTATAAGTGGAAGATGGTTTTAAGTAAAGGAAATATAGGGCACTGAGGATTTCCCTCCAAGAAAGAACTTGAATAATGGATTCAGATTAAATTAGCTTATGTTTAGAAAGAATCTAGGGAAATATTGGTTGGGAAATTGAGTCGTCGATGAGTGGAACAATATATATACCTAGTAGGAGATTGAAGCTAAAACCTTCGGTAGCTTCAAATATAGATTGGTTAGATATATGAGTGAATGAGAGGGGTTGGATTTGAGTTGGACTTGCACAGCATGAGTTAGTAGAGTTATGGTAAATGAATCACACTCCTGGAGACATCAGCCTTAGTGGAAGACGAAGTAGGCGAAGTGGAGAGATGGGTCAATGTAATCAGTTTATCACCCTAGATGCAAGATAACAAGTCTTCACGAGTGTGATTCATCTCTGTATTCGACTGATGAAGCTTTGTACTTCATAACTTGCTAAACGTTTTGTCAATAAAGATTCCTAGTGTTGCACATGTCTTACTTAGTGTAGTTGTTGTAGTGAAAAATGGTATGGTAATACCGAAATGATGTGGAAAAAGACATGTACAGTTCAGGACATTTAGTAGATGAAACGTTTCGCCACGAGAGGCGAAACGTTTCCTGAAATGTACATAAGAACATAAGAAAGGAGGAACACTGCAACAGGCCTACTGGCCCATACTTGGCAAGTCCATATCAAAACCAATCCACCAACAAAAATATTTGTGCAACCCATCCCCATCGCCATCCAAGCAAGAATCCCCGACAACACCCCTCCCCCCCCCAACAACTGTGCAAGTCCCGTTCAGCACCAACCCCTCTCACTCACAACCCCTCTCACTCACAACCCCTCTCACTCACAAGAACACAGAAATAAGGAACACTGCATCAAGCCAACTGATCCACACTAGGCAGAACCCAAAACCAATCCCACAAACAAAAACTCCTACCCAACCCACCTACTCCATCCATGGAATATGCTTTGATATTCAGGGCACTATAAAATAGGGTACTGAAGGAGCTGAAGCACCTGGTCCATCACCAGGGCACTGAATATGCCGAAGCACCTGGTCCATCACCAGGGCACTGAATATGCCGAAGCACATAAGAACATAAGAACATAAGAAAGGAGGAACACTGCAGCAGGCCTGTTGGCCCATACTAGGCAGGTCCTTCACATGATCTATCACCAGGGCGTTGAAGGAGCTGAAGCACCTGGTCCATCACCAGGGCACTGAATAAGCCGAAGCACCTGGTCCATCACCAGGATACTGAGGGAGCCGAAGCACCTGGTCCATCACAAGGGTGCTGAGGGAGCCGAAGCACCTGGTCCATCACCAGGGTACTGAAGGAGCCGAAGCACCTGGTCCATCATTAGGGTACTGAGGGAGCAGAAGCACCTGGTCCATCACCGGAGTACTGTAGTGTCAGAGTACATAAGTGTCTTTTTCCAAAAGTTTTTGTAGTAATAATGACTAATGATGTTGATAATAATAATTGTCATTATTTATTGTTATTATTATTATTATTATTATTATTATTATTATTATTATTATTATTATATGAAAACTTAAATAGATTAAAGAAAGTTACAGTCTTTAAAGATAAGCTTAATTGAGAAGCAGCAATTATGAAAAAAAGGAGGAAAATGACTAAGCAAGAAATGAATAGTAGAGAAATGAGAGGCGACACTAACATAAAGACCAAAGAAATAACTGGAAATACTAAGATCATAATCGGGCAAACGATGAAAAGAGAAGCACTAAATAAAATGATAACATCACAAACCCAGAGAGATAGTAGCAATAAATAATAATGAACGGTAATAATATAAGATAATGAGAATATATAGGAGGGCGCGTGGGAAGAAAACTGTGTAACTTGTTGATAAAAGAAAATTCAGTTTATTAAAAAATTTCTTTTATTCTTTTTATGGTATTTTGTGAGAGGGATAAAGACATAAAAGTAGTTATTAGAAACTTTATTCAGACAACGTTTCTCCTGCATAGCAGAGTCTAATAGATCGTACCTCGTGTTTACGCAATATATAAGCAGGAGATAATATAGGTTCCTCTCTCTCCTGCCTAATATTGTACTACTATTAGCTAAATAAAAATATAATAAACACTGTATTTCCACGTTATACAGTACATAGTTTTTACAAAATTGAATGCTGTATGATCCTTGAAGGTTTAGCGCTTCTTTTTTATAATAATAATAATACAATAATAATACAAAATTGGATGACAATTAATAATATACTTGGAAGCCCCTGGTTATACCTACTGGTTAGGCCTACTGTGCAGGCGAAACTACAGTTCTGTATTCCCATACTATCAACTGTTACAATATAGTATATTGAGTGTGTGCTATAATTTAACCATGATTCAGCGATTTTTAGCTTATCAGTCTTCTCCATCTTTCCCTTCCATGGCAGTGAAGGCCGAGTCAAAGTCTGTTTGGGAGCATTTATTGAGGCATCGATTGACCAAGACCGCCATTGCTATCCTTAATGCAAAAAACATGAGACTTTTCGTTGGTTCTTTACTCGTTTTTCAAGAGCATATTTTAGTGTCAAAAAAATATTTAATTTCTTACAGCTGTTCAGATATATGCAGAGTACAGAGAGAAATTTTTTTTTTGCCGAGCGAAAATTTGAATATTTCGTAAATGTGGAGTAGACATTGATCGAGAAGGGTGAGGGTGACCATGGCAACGGTGGAGGGTGGTAGCGCAGCTGCGCCTCCCACACTCCCCTCACTCACTCCCTCACTCACCATACCAGTTCACGCTGGTCAGGCGTACCGTGTGGGCGTCTAATTCTCCGCTTATTTTTTCTTAGGTTATGATTGCTAGAAGATGAATTATATCGGTAGATTAGATTAATAGTAGGCTACTTCAGTTAACGAAACAGCATGAGTATGAAGTATAATGCATTTATATTATCTTTATAAATGATAAATGTAAATGGTATATGCTAGGCAGAAAGGTATCGTTACATTAAAAACAGTTCTTGTTTTATTTGAAGATCTCTGTACAAATATACGCCATTATCTAAGGATTAGTAACGTGTGTATCAATGGTACAGTACTGCTTTCAACCACAGGTCCCCTCCAGGGAGGTTCCTTGATGCCGGTGAGGGGAGTCTTGATGCCGGTGAGGGGAGTCTTGATGCCGGTGAGGGGAGTCTTGATGCCGGTGAGGGGAGTCTTGATGCCGGTGAGGGGAGTCTTGATGCCGGTGAGGGGAGTCTTGATGCCGGTGAGGGGAGTCTTGATGCCGGTGAGGGGAGTCTTGATGCCGGTGAGGGGAGTCTTGATGCCGGTGAGGGGAGTCTTGATGCCGGTGAGGGGAGTCTTGATGCCGGTGAGGGGAGTCTTGATGCCGGTGAGGGGAGTCTTGATGCCGGTGAGGGGAGTCTTGATGCCGGTGAGGGGAGTCTTGATGCCGGTGAGGGGAGTCTTGATGCCGGTGAGGGGAGTCTTGATGCCGGTGAGGGGAGTCTTGATGCCGGTGAGGGGAGTTGATACGAGGACTTGGCCTGGTCCTCCCTGCCTGGGATCGACACATTGATTCACATTCCCCCAGGCTCTGTAGAACCTCTTTAGATTTCGCGTTTCCCTATAAATACAGTAATAATAATCACAATCACAGACTTAGAGTTTAATTTTAAAGCTGAACGAAAAGCTTGTGGACAAGTTGACTGTTGTGTGTAGCATTGTGTGGGGCGGTAGTACCTTACATAGGACTAGGCTTGAAATCAGCTATGGTAGGATAAGTCCTTGCTTTGTAATGTTAATTTAAAAAAAAAATAGTTGTTCATATTATAGTTTTTTCTGGTTGTTTGCATTATTTATCATCGTCAGTATCAGTAGATCAAGCTATTCCATTGTGGCTCCCTCTAGAGAGGCGCCTTGGTGCCGGTGAGGGGCTCTTGATCCAAGGATTTCAATCTATTCTCCCTTTCCTTGGGCTGAACCTGATTGTCTTCTATTACCACAATGCGCTGTGTGGCCCCCCTACGGGTTTAGCGCTTCCCCATGATGAGGGGGGGATACTAAGAATGTGGCTAGTGGAATGACAGTGTACTGTTGTTTTCTTGTAGGACTACCATGTGATGGTGCTGAGTTGTGATGTGATGTAGTGTGGTTGTGCAATGCAGTGTTGAGGTGTGGTGATGTAATAGGCATAATGTAATGGTGTTGAGGTGTGGTGATGTAATAGGCATAATGTAATGGTGTTGAGGTGTGGTGTGGAAGTGTGACCACTACTACTTTTACCATTGCTATTACTACCACTACTACAACCATCACCACCAACGCTACTACTACTTCCACTACCTCACCGTTCCATTACTATGTGTCATCTTTCTCATCTATCATGCATTAGATCAAAAAAGCCTCTAAAGTCGAAAAGCGATAAGTCTCTCAGAATAAGAAAGCCAGGTGTCGCACATGTGTCAAGTCACCAACTTGTCGGGATTATATTCTTTTGATCTATTTATACTGCTGGATCTTAGAGGAGGCTTTGGAGTGTTATGGGACTGTTTGGGTGCCAGTTTCTAAAAATTTGCTTCAGTCTCTCAGGTGGCTTTGTTTGGTAGCTGATAAGAGGTGTATACACATTTACGTTTCTTGTCAATGTGTGCTAGCGGTACTCTGTTGTTGTTCTCGTGAGTCGCAACAAAACATTATACTCCACATTACTACTACTGCTAATAATATGCACAGATTTAATGTTTACGCATAATTTCTGAAACATTAGGTTAGGTAAGGTTCGTCAGGAAACAGGACAAGTGTTTCCTGACGGGGGTCTTAGTCAGATGATGACACGCCGTTGGAGCTTTTGGTCATCTGACCGAGACCTTCCGCTGGCTTAAAGGTCCACCCCTTTAAAAATTATGGCTAATTATAACCATTTCTTATTTGTTATATATATCTGAAACATTGATACAAAAGAAAGAAGGTTGTTAAATTGCTTAATAAGCAGCAAATGTTACAACACACGAGAGAAAATCTAGGCTGGGAAAGTACAGGCAGAACACAAATTACAGCATTGATACCAGACAGAAAAATCTCATATAAGAAAAAAATCCATTAAGGAAATTGGTAAAAATCAGAGAATCCATTTTCACATGCAAAATCTGGCAGTGAACGAGATTCATACACAGATCACAACGATACGAAATAGCAATACGTATCATTGTTTAATGATCGTATTGACACCATGGGAGTGGTAACAAACAAAGCACAAAGTCTAGTTTCAACAAAGTAAAATGTTCAGTACCCCAAGGCACGATCCTAGCACCCTTACTGTTTCTCTTCCTCACCACAGACATATACAAGAGCAATATATTTTGCAGACGATACCAAAGTATGAAAGTCACGTGACTTCAGTAAAATTCACAAAAGCTGCAAACAAATGTTAACAAAGTTTCTCAGTGGGTAAATTAATAAAATATGATGTTCAGTGGTGACAAATTTCAACTGCTTAGGTATAGGAGGAATGAGACCTTAAAACACTTAAAACAAGCGCTATATACAGAACGCAAATATGTAAAAGACTTAGGAATAATTATGTCAGAGGATCTCTCATTTGGAAAACACAATAAGGCAAGGCCAATGATGGTATTTTTCAAATCACTTGTGATCTCACTACTTGAATATTATTCTGTGCTCATAGTATCTTTCTAAGCAGAGTTGAAAAATGTACTGAGAGCGTATACTGCCCTCGTAGGATCAGCACAGCATCTAAACTAATGGGAACTCTTCGGATTGTTCTCTCTGGAACGAAGAAGAGAGTCCCGAAAACATATACTATATGGAAACATTTGAGTGTCTGGTTCTTAACCTGTGACAACTTACTGGAGTGAAAGATAAGGGAGAAAGTGTGGATTAAACCCAGTAAAGAGCATGGTGACCATGGGTACAGTTGGATTTTTATTATAATCGTAACTAAGCGATAAACCCATAAGGGTCATGCAGGGTAGGGTGTGCTAAAGATGTAATATGCATGATCAGAGGGTACAGTTGGAGAGTACTGTCAACATCAGTTGACAGTGGCCCAAAACTTCAACATATTACCAGAAGATATAACAAAAATTTTGCCAGAACGAATATAGAAAATTTCAAGAAGCTGAATAGCTTCCTTTGACAAGTACTAGATCAGCCGGGTTGTGAAGACTGTATAGGCCTGTGAGCCGCTATCACAAACAGCCTACTTAACTAGGTGGCCAACAAAAAAGCCTGGCTTCACGCTGGGTTGCGGGGGTAGAAGAACCCTAAACCCGGTCACAGGTAAATTACAGGTTAAAATCACAGTCCGAACATCACACTGGAGATTAGTCCTTTGAAAAACTGGAGCCAAACAATTCTGTTTGTCTCATCTATCTTTATATATTTTCTGATGCAGCAGTTTAAATTTAACATGCATCATAACTCAGCTCCCTTTTCTGTTGAATCTCAGTGCAGAATAATTTGTATTCCTCCGACATTCAGCAGGCACGTTCCTTTTTTTGTAATTGAACCAGGTCTCGGATATTGCAATAATATCAGTGTTTCTTGTACTCCTGCTATTTGTACAGTAGCCAAATTGGTTGCGCTTGGGGGCGACGTGGTCAGCCTAGCAAGCAACTTCCATATTTATCTTTTATTTCCTGGCTAAGAACTAGCATCGTCTGCACATCGTATCTTCACATGACACTTTGGTTCTCCACTCTGCATCTTGGGCCCTCCAGGAAGTGGGGGATGAACATAGGAATTGATACAACCTATCTTCCTAATAAAAACAGTATTTCACTTTGGTTGTGACCTGCATGGGTGATGTTGATACCGGAATAAAAACGTGATTATTTGACTGTCTATTGTACAGTCGGTTTGGTGGGTCCCTGTTTCCTGTTCACAATTCAAAAGTTTCTATAGCCTCTATGTATTAAGACATTTTGCTAGTGGATGAATCTAACCTAATTAAATCTAGCTTGACCTTAAATAACGTACCTGTGATAAGTTTCGTGGGGCTTTCTACTCCATCGTGTCAGGTTTACCTGTCTGCCTGGTCATCTAGGCTGTTTGTGCTTGGGAGGTCCTCAGGTCCAGGTTCACGTAGCCATCACAACCCGCCTATATTGAAAAATATTGAAAAATGATCTAAAACGATACACAACTTTAAAAAAAAAAAAAAGCTATTCAGCTTCTTGTGGAAAACTTTTATTTAGCAATATTTTTTTTAACCGACTGTTTCCTACCAAGGTGACCAAGAAAAGGAATCATTCTCCGTCACTCATTCAATAGTTGTCTTACCAGAAGTGGTCAGACTATCACAATTCAAGTGAACTTCCGGAATGTAACATCCTCACTTCTTCATAGTGCAAACATTGTACTAATCTCCCGACTCTAAGTCCGGCCAACCAGTTTTCCCTTAATCTTTTTATAAATGTTTCTTCACTACTATGATTTATCTGTTGCCAATATGTTAAAGCAGTGATTCTCAACCAGGGGTAAATTTACCCTTGGGGGTAAAAAAATACATGGCAAGGGGTAAATATTTGATGTGCAAAATCTGAATAATTTACTTTTTTCTGACCTTGTTTTTCTGTCCCTTTATGATGGCGATAATTTTTTTGTATGGAAGTGAGGGGGTAAATGGAGAAATACATCAAGTCGAGGGGGTTAATGATGGATGAAAAGTTGAGAATCCCTGTGTTAAAGAGTTCTGGGCCACAGGCATTTACACAATATTCTCTGACTGGACTCATGGATCTGCTTTGAAAAAGCAGGTAGCCTTCTGCCCCACATAATTCATTGAATTCCTCGCCCCCCTTCCCGTTGTATATATATATATATATATATATATATATATATATATATATATATATATATATATATATATATATATATATATATATTCACAAACACTGATCTCTGGCCGACGGAGACTCGAACCTACGAACCTCATGACAAGGTGTTTGTGAATATTTCGCCTGCTCTTGCGAATTCCTAGCATTGTAAAAAAATCTCTAGTTGTGTCGATGCATGCAGGGGATGAGATGAAAAGCTGTAAGCCTCCTGCCTGAAAGCTGGCTGCCTTGGAATAACGTCTAGCGAAAGCTGGATGCCAAGGTATTGGACCAGTGTGGTACGGTCGGCAAAGCACTGCGTACCTTGTCATCAGTGTTTGTGAATATTTCGCCTGCTCTTGCGAATTCCTAGCAATATATATATATATATATATATATATATATATATATATATATATATATATATATATATATATATACATGTCAATAACAACACTGCGACTAGCCAGGACTCAAACCCATGCTGCTTTGGCCGCCTCATGGTGAACGAAAACACATGACGCTCTGAACCACAGGACCACGCAAGGTAGGATTGCGTGGTCCTGTGAGTTAGAGCGTCATGTGTTTTCGCTCACCATGAGGCGGGCCAAAGCAGCATGGGTTCGAGTCCATGGCTAGTCGCAGTGTTGTTATTGATCAATACCACTCGTTCGTGGTTACAATATATATACATATGTGTGTTTGCGCGTGCGTGCGTGTATATGTGTGTTTGTAAAGACCACTGGATATACCGAAGTGTGTAATAATTTTTTTACACAAAGCTTAAATATTCTCAGCAGGTCTGGAGTTTTTCATATATATTTCATTTGCATAGCACTTTTCTGGTAGCAGCTGTAAAAATGA
The DNA here is from genome assembly GCA_009830355.1 of Cherax destructor. Classification (NCBI taxonomy): domain Eukaryota; kingdom Metazoa; phylum Arthropoda; class Malacostraca; order Decapoda; family Parastacidae; genus Cherax; species Cherax destructor. Next base: position 115,824 of record WNWK01003029.1, read on the forward strand.
ACAAGATACATGAATGTCACCGTTTATCTTAACTCTCCAGAAACATGCATTCCTTCAGCATCAGTATCCACGCTATGCTCTTAACAATACTTCCTCAGTATGCACTGCATTATACTGCCTCAGTATCCACGATATACTCTGCATTATACTGCTTCTTTACTGCCCTCCTGAGTACATTTCAGCTAAATGGAGTTGGTATTAAAGTGTCAATACTGCGGAGAGATGAATGGTTCAGGCGAGGTCTGGCGTGTGCTGAAAGGTCGAGGTTATTGACTCCAGTACGGGACTTGCTTTTGCCCTCCCCATCCTCGGATCAACCCTTAGCTCTCCAGGCGCGGTGTGACACCTACGGGTTTATCACTTCCTTATGAATTTATTAACAATATGATTTCCGTACTTGACTTCTCTTGTTATATGGACCGTCCTAAGGGGGCGTTGATCCCCGGAACTCCCTCCAGAGAGGTAGACGATGAAACGCTAAATTCGCAGAGGTCATACAGTGGTTGGTTAATGGAAGGTAATTGGGTTTGATCCGAATGAAGGTAGCGCCAATTCCTTGGATCAAGAAGCCTTCTTTAGCATTAAGGGCGCTGCCTGCAAGATGTGTATAACCTCGGTGAACCAGATTGTCATCTCACAACCGTGTTTGTTCAAGTTGTTTGTGTAGTCGTGGTGTTCTTGTTAGGTTGAGGGTAATGGGGGTTTAAAGCCTATCACTACACGAGTCATTAAGGATCCACGTCACTTGTTCACCTCTCATGTGTTTGAATTATTCTTATGAAGTTCAGGTGTTTTACTAGTTATGAGATTCGTCGCGTGAGATCAGATATTTATTATAGCTCTGAGGTGCGACATATTTTGAAGTACAGTATCCAACAATAAAGGCTCAGTGTATATTATGGTGTTTCAAGTGTCCCGTTCAGACAATTTTAGGGTCACTAGTATATCTACATGTTTATGAAGTCTTCTCTTTGGTTGCAGGGTTTAATGATCCCCTTTTACTGTAGATGTTTTCAACTTAACAAGCCAACCAACCAGTATTTCGATCTTGGTTTCTATCTGCTGTTTTAAATCTGGTATCATACAAGCAATAGCCGCGTCTGGTTTCATTACTAGTATGGTCTATCCTCATGTAGACTCATATTACAAAGTAATTGCTATGGTACATTACGTTTAATAAAAAAGAATCATTATAATTCCAGCTTTGCCTAATCCAAATGGCTCTAGTTCTCGTTTTCTCTCGAAATTAATTTTATTTTTGAATAGGTTACAGTAAGCCCCCCCCTTTTTTTTATAGTCGGTTGCATCATATCTACTCTGCCTTGCACTTACTAATAATCCTATAAATACGCATCACCATAACTAGCTGTGTTAAGAAAATTATTCTTTCCTCTTGACTTTATTATAATGACAAGCATAAAATTTATATATATATATATATATATATATATATATATATATATATATATATATATATATATATATATATATATATATATATATATAGATATAGATATAATCTGAGGCGTGTATTTTTCTGTACGTACATGCAGTAACATGTATGTACATCGAGGAGTATCTTGGTACATATACACTGAGTTTATTTTTATTTCATGATTTAGAGATTCAAGTATTCTTGACTAGTGATGCACAAGTGAAATACAGCCTTAATTACCCTCGTGCAGGCTTTAAACTTAATGAACCAGCCAACCTTTGTAATTAAGGTTGGTTATGTGCTACTTATTATTATTTTATTTTGCTTATAAATTTTATGCTTCTATTAATATTATTTCATTAACCACTTCATGATTATAATTAAAATTATAAACGTAATATTTTACGAGTTTTATAAAATATGAGAGCTTTGTTAAACAACATGTATTATTATATCATTAATATTATATTATTATTACTAATGCTACTACTACTACTACTACTACTACTTTAGGGCCTTGTCCCAAATCTGGACATTGTCATAACAACATACTGGAGTAAGAGATATGGGAGGAAGTGCAAAATAAACCCAGTGAAAAGCAGGGACGCGGTGGACACAATAAGGGAACACTGTATCAACGTCCGTGGCCTCTTGACTACTCAACATCTTACCAGATGATATCAGAAACATTGTTGTAACAAGTGCAGAAGTCTTCAATAGGAAACTGGACAAGTATCTTCACCAGATGCCAAATCAACCAGGCTGTGATGGATATGTAGGTCATCGGGCCAACAGGAGCAACAGCCAGGTTGACCAGGGAAGCACCAAACAAGCCTGGCCCAACGCTGGGCTCTGGGAGTAGAAAAGCTCTCGGACTTATCAAATGTATACTACTACTACACTATTACTACTACCACAGCCACTACTACTATACTTATGGGGAAGGACTAAACCTGTGCAGGTCATACAGCACCTGGGGAATCGGAGGCAACCAGATTCGATCCAAGGTAGGGATAAATAAGTCCAATTTGAATCAAAAGCCCATCAGCAGCATCGAGGGATTTCCCTTGCTTGGCGGACAACGTGTAGGTTACATCTAAGCTTGATCAAGTCCTACACAGCAAACACACGATGAACTTACATCGCCACAACAATTAATTCATTGGAAGGTTTTTCACTGACAGCTGTGACAAACCTTGTCATTAGGTCAAATGTCAGTCAGTTTTGACGGATTTTTTTTATTGCACAAGAGGTGGCACACTGCCGAAAGCACCGTGATTCTTCTCAGCGGTGTTAAGTGCCTCTATAGCAGCCACTACTAGGTATCTCATTCTTTTTAGTTGAACTGAAACAGACAGTCCTTGAATCTGCAATAAAAATGTTTTATCTCGTTCCTTTATTGATGATAATATTTCACTAATGTTTTAAGTTAGATATGAAAAGTTCCTTAAAAATCTATAGATTAGGCAATTTTGAATCCTATCTGCTTGAATACATCCTTGTTCTACCTCGCGACGTGTGTATGTGTCATTATAGGTGACAGTATATTTCTTCAAATTCAAATATTTATTTTATTGCAAGTTTACATAGGTTTTGTAATTACAATCATAAACTGAAGTGCAAGGAGAGCCACTGACATGCCATGGCATTAAGGGCAGCTTAATCTAATGGCTTATAGACTTTGAACATAATATTAGAGAAATTGATTGAGTTTGTTTTATTTAAATACAAGATTGTACAAATTACAATATGATGATATTACATTGTTCAGATTACAATATGATGATATTACATTGTAGTAAGTGTTTAGTAGGATGGTAATATAATAGTAAAAATTTAAATTATCTTAAGGAAAATAACATTGAGCATTTTTGAAAGTAATTTACAGTATGAGTATTTAGGTTAGGGCGAGTAGGTGGTTACATAATAGTAACATAATAATAAAAATTGAAATTATTTTATAGGAAAATAACATTGAGCTTTTTTGAAAGTAATTTACAGTATGAGTATTTAGTTTAGGGTGAGTAGGTGGTTTTTGAGAAGAGTCTTAAAATGATTTTCTGACAAGGTTATTTTAGTATTTACTGGTAATGAATTCCAGATTCTGGGGCCCTTTATGTGCATAGAATTTTTACATAGGTTGATATGGACATGGGGTATATCAAAAAGTGATCTGTGTCTTGTGTTGTGGTCATGGGTCCTATTAAAGTTGGTGAGGAGAATTTTGAGTGGAGGGTTTATATTAGAGTGTAGAGTTCTATGTATGTAGTAGGCACAAGAATAAGTGTGAATGTTCTTTATGGTGAGTAGTTTTAGGCTTTTGAATATTGGTGTGCGATAATCTGCGCAATTCGCATTCGATCAGCTTCAAACCTTCACTGATAACTTGAAAATGTGACTTTCGATCGGCTCCAAACTTAAGGTACAGGTGTATTATCGGGGTATTGGTCTCCATGTGATAAGCAGAAAATATCTCTTGTCTAGAGCGGGAATTTGTTATCATTCTGACTGCAGCCTTTTGCTGGGTTATGAGTGGTCTAAGGTGATTTAATGTTGTTGATCCCCATGCACAGATTCCATAGGTGAGATAAGGGTAGATGAGGGAGTGATATAGTGCAATGGGAGCTGATTGAGGCACATAGTATCGTATCTTCTGGTGTTATATACTCTGCAAGCATACCTACCTTCTTGAGTCCGAAAATCTTTACATTCTATAACATTGAGGTATTTATCATCGTTCATACATAGTGGTACGCCGTGTGGGTAATATATATGCCAGGGATAATAAGCTCAAGTAAAGGGGGGAGGGGTGAACCGGTTAGCCAGCGGAAGGTCTCGGTCAGCTGACTAAAAGCTCCATTACATGAGTATGACATAAGTCGGGAAGTAATTGTACTATTTATTGACGAACCTTACCCATCCTAAGTTGTCCATTCAAGCTGCAAGCTGTCAACAAGTGAGAGGCCGAGGAACGTGATTACCCGGTGATACTGAGTGACGTTGGCCAGGAAGTGAAGTGTTTTATGTAGATAAATGCGAGACCATGCACTGAAATGTAGCAGTGCTATTAAGCGTACAATAAAATAATGCTAACACTAACATACGTGAGTGTACACTTTAGGAGTATCATGTTTAATGGGATATTCTGAGTGATTTCTGATTAAACCTTTTGCTTTGACTTGTAAATTGTGCACTCTTTTAAAAAATAGAGATACATTCTTTTATTGTCACTTTTTTCCTTAAGTTTTAAACATGGAGGTTCTTTGTCGAAGCATCCGCACTGGTTGGCTGATTTACCTAATTCATATTTCCGCCTGACGAGTTCAAACCTCATCATGCAGAGATATAATATCAACAGACAATTTGTTGTAGGAGGCCCCAGTACATTGCCTTCCCTCATCACCACCCATCCCACAATGCCTCCCTTCATCAAGGGTACGGCCCACCCCAGCACACTGTCTCCCCTCGTTATTAAGGGCCCTACCCTTTCTCACTTTGCCTCCCCTGGTCACGTATAAGCCGTGACAATTTCCTGTCACGTTCCCTGGAGATACATAAACATCCCCTGGAGTACATATCACTTTTCCTGTTATTATTATTATTATTATTATTATTATTATTATTATTATTATTATTATTATTAGCATCCTAGTTAATCAGGCCCTGATCCACCAGAGGCCTGGTCATGGACCTGGCAGCGGGGGCGTTGATCCCCGGAATACCCTCCAGGTGGACCCTCTAGGTAGATCCCCGAATGGGGACTTTTAAGTAGTTGCCAGATATATTTTTTTTCTTTTCTTCCTTCAACTTTTCGGTTTTATTTCGCTCATAACACGAAAGGTCTCACCCAATCGGCTGCACGTTTTGTACGGTAATTAGGACTAGATTCTGTTAACAATTTACACGTGCAGTTGCCCTATGACCAGAGTTGAAACACCCATTCCCAGCATCCTAGATTAACTCCGGTAACTTCTAACATCCTTTGGGGCGTAGCTTCAAACGTTCAGAAAGGTGCGTCCTAATTCGACGACGGCGGAGAATGAAAGGCGGGTGAGAAGGTGCACGTCTGCCAGTTTTGTGTGTAAAATAATATAGTAGTGAACAGCGATATCGAAGGCTGTCATAGTGAAAAGCTCTGTTCCTCAAGGCACAGAACTTATCTCTGTTATTTTTCTCATTCTCATATCCGATATAGACAGAGGCATTTTAATAAATCATAGCACTGTATTATTCTTTGGGGACGATACTAAAAGCTGCGTGAGAATTGTGTCCACTGAAATCACAACAAATTTTCAAACCAAAATTTTCCAGTGGGCCACTGACACCAATATGATGTTTAATGAGGACAAATTTAAGTTACCTCGTTATTGAGGAAATAAAGACTGGGACAGTATACAGCAAATTTGAATAGCTCAATAGAGAGTAACACAAATGTGAGAAACCTGGAAGTGATTACGTAATATCACAGCAGTGCCACTATCACACCAGCAAAGAAAATGATAGACTGGATAACTAGAACCTTCAAAGCAAGAGATGTCAGGTCAATGATGATACTCTTCAGGTCACTTTTCTCTAGGTTGGAGCACTCCTCTACTCAACAGCTCCGTTCAAGGCAGGCGAAATTGCAGACCTGGTAAATGTACACGGAGCTTTCACTGGTCACAGAGTCATACACCTAAATTACTGGGAACGTTTAAAGTCTTTCGATCTATACTTGTTGGAACGTTGGCGAGAAAGGTACATCATACTGTACACTTGGAAAATTCTAGAAGTATGGGTTCCGAATTTGCACACACGAATCCTTTCCCATGAAAGTAAAAGGTTTGACAGATGGTGCAAAATATTCCCAGTTAAGCGCTCTTGATTCAAGGAATTAGAACTGTCCTTCCTTTCGTTGGCTCAAATTTGATTATCTCTTATTCCTTAGATGCTGTTTTGACCCTTGCGTATTTAGTGTTCCCCCATGAATATAATACTATTCCCCTAATGGTGTCAAACTTGGGAGGCAAGAATACATTAAAGTAGGTTGATTTATAGTGTTATCTTGACCAGATAGAACACTTCCTGAGAGATGGTTCACGTCACTCTGTTGGAATAAAACTAACCATCAAGTCTAGCTCCTGCTTACCTACCCAGTCCACTAACTGTGTATAAACAATACGTGCAGTATTTAGAAAACTTTTATGAAGCTATATTTCGCCCACCAGGGGCTTTATCATTCAGATATAGAGACCAAAAACCTTAAGTGATATATAGGGCAAAGTGTAGTGGGGGTCTGGGAACTCTTGCATAACTATTTGCAACAGCTTACCAGTCTACTTTATGAAGATTTTCATACATAATTCTCATGAATTTTAATACGTAGCAGCACGGGTATTTGCGCCATGAGGCATGTATCTCTTGGTGTTGTTGAACATTATTCCTATTTTAGGTATTAAAGTATTCTTGAGTGGGGTGTACAAATAACTCCATTAGCAGGCAACCACCTGCTGAGATATGTATGTGAGTGAGGTGCACGTTTATCATGCAGTCACGCCAGAACACTGGGATTATCCCAAGTTTACCATCACATTCAATGGTGCCACCTTCTCTTTGTCACTAGTGTTATCAGTTAGTGTTCAAACAGAATATAATATGTTAACAACATATACTATACAAACCAAGTGGTGTTCAGTTTAAAATACTCACTTGTATTGGAGAAACAACGATGGATGTTATGTGAGTGAGGAGTTAGTTGTTAAGGTGTGTTGTCTAAAATAGTTTAAGACAGGGCTGGCCTGCGCCCAAGTAGTTAAGGCAACCCCTCCCTGTTCTCAGTGTTGGCTCACCCCGCGGCATGATAGTGACTGCTGGTACATTTTTACACCAATAACAGTACTCATACTAATTATACTTTGGATATATTAAACCCGACGTGGTGTGTGACGGCGCAGCTATACTGTGGTTCAAGAAGAGGATGAAAAGTACAGTGTAGCGAACATTTGGCGTGGGCTCAGGCAAGATCTTGTTCACTCAGTCCGGCATTCACGGCTACATCCATTTGTGCTCCATTGTTGAATGACTGGTAATCTCTTTGAGAAAGTGACTCGGAAAGCAAACAAATTGTAATGAAAGTTGTGAAATTTTGAAGTTTTAAGAGATTCATTAAAGTGTTTGTAGTGGAAAAGATGATTTTTAAGTAAGCTGTGTTGGGTTGGCCGAGGTATTGCCTAGAGTTGACCGTATGCTATAATTAATAAATTATAAATACACTTACATACCATTCTCTTCATATGATGTTTGAGAAATGTGTGTTTATTTTACGGTTTTTGAAAATTCCCAAATTTTAATCAAATATTTCAAATATTTAATATTCATTTTGTATTTACTGGGAAGTAACCTAGTAGTTGATTAGAATATAAACTTTCTGTGGAATGTAAACAAAAGTTTCAATTATATTAAGTAGTAAGTAACTTTACCCTCTAGTGAAATGTTAGTCTGGCCGTTTAAACAAATTTGCTGAAACTCATGAGACTTCATCTCTACATAACTACTGCCGTCGCTTTGTGATTACCTTATGTTATATTAAAAATCAAGTGTAACGACAGTTTAGCGTAACTAGATGTAAATTTAAGAGCAGAAACTACCATTATAGTTTATGAGGATTCTGTATCTTTCGAAGCATCTGTGTTGCATCTGGTTATTTTCATAAATTTAAATAACAATTTTAGCATACTGTGTCACGTGGAAAGAATCTTTAACATTGACAAACCAGTTAACACGTTATAGATGATGAGTGTCATAAATGTGCAGCACTAGGTATCTTTATTGACGATAAATTTTGCCTGCACCTCAGGCTTCATCAGTGTAATGCAGAGATGAATTACAATCCTGGAAACAGTAGACGAAGGGAAGAGGCACTTTATGGTAATCAGTCCCTCAACCTTAATGGAAGAAATCCTTTTAGCCGCAGTGAAGATAATCAGGCAAAAAGAATTTATTTTCCACCAAGGCTGAGGGACAGAAAACCTCAAATTACCTTTCCCCTTCGTCTACTGTCTACAGGATTGTAATTCATCCTTGCATTCGACAGATGAAGCCTCCAGTACAGGCAAAATGTTTCGTTAACAAAATGGCAAGTGTTGCGCTCGTTTCTTACTAATGAAATCGTCAGCATTGTATAATATTTACAGTATAAAAGGCTATAATTAACAGTGTATTATTAATGTTACATTTACTGGCCGGTAAACTACATATATATATATAAGGGATTAAAGTATTCTATACATTTGTGTACCAGTGTGACTCGTGTAGTCCATACACTACAGATCTGGCTCGTAATTTAAATAAATTATTTTTTATAGAAAATTGGTGATTCTATGTTGTCAAATAAAAAATGTTAATTAGGCTTCTGACTTTCCACAAGTTAGCTCTAAATATCACAAAATACACACGCTCATAATTTTTAATATCCAAATAATTAGACTAAAAATAAATTGGTTACCTAAACATCTCCCAGCTCAAACACGTAAATACAGTTATGGACGGAGATAAATGACAAAGTACGAACACGATGTTAAAATACACACAAATGCAGTATAATAAGATCCTTTATTGACTTCGTTTCGCCCACACAGTGGGCGAAACGTAATCAATAAAGGTTCGCATTATACTGCACATGTGTCTAGTTTTACATTTATATCTACTGACACTTTAAGTATGTTAGTGTTATATGGCACAAAAATTAACCTAGTAACCTAACCTAATATATAGTATTACATAATAAAATTTGCATAACTTGTTTATTTGAGTAATTATATTTAACTGTTTTGCTTAGGGAGAATGGGCCAGGCTTCTGATAACTTGAATAAATATTAGATTATTAGATTAAGAATAAAAACCACATGAAAGGCCCGTGCTCGTGGCTTATTTAAGTATCTTAAGTTAGTGGGATTGTCCTACCAAATAAAATCAAAGAAGACTCATTTTTTTAACTATGTATTGCAAGGCTAAGAAAAATTATATAATTTAAAGGTAAAAATATTTGGATTATATTACTATTTTTTGCTTTTGATTTAACCCTGGCAGCCTTCATTAGTTTAATTTATGTAATTATATCAATCACAGTTATCTGTCAAATAGATTCTCTGTCATTTATTTGCATATTTGCACTTGATGTTACAGAACACTATAGTAACATTATTTACTTGATGAAGTCAGACATATTCTGTCAAACATTGGGAAATATTAAAATCACAGATTTTTGTATTAGAAAATATATTAATCCCCACCTGTGAGTATTGAGAAAACTTAAAAATGTTTTAAACTGTTAAGCATACAATATTTTTCATCAGAGTAATAACATTAAAGTTATAAGTGTGTGTATGCAGCAGTTAGGTCGCTTTTAGTATGTGGGGTCGTGACAGTACATGTGTGTAAAAATAATTCTAGGTTAGGATTTTTAACTAGCCATTCGTTGTCCTACAAATATAAACAATTATTGTTAGAAAAGCAAATTTCTTCATTGGACACCAAGTTGCCTAGTGTGGGAGGTTTAACTTATATTCCTTCAGGAGGGAGGGAGGGAGGTGCCTTGGTACTGGGAATTGGAGCTACTCTCCCTTGGATTTGTCCTGATTAGCTCACATTCCCCAAGCACTGTATGACCCCCTAAGGGTTTAGCGCTTCTCTGTATATAATAGTAATAATAATAATTTATCTGTCGAGCTTCACGCTAATCTCAAGAATATTTTAATCCCAAGAAAGGGATTTAAGTAATCTCTTGGCATACACTGATACAAAACACTATACATAACTTGTATCGTATAAGTAAATTTTAATACTATACTAGCAAAGGCAGCAAATATAAGAACCCACGACCAATTCTTTGAGGTAGAATTAGGTTAATATATTTGTAAGCTAGATATCCTAATCATAGAGTTTGTACTAATCAGTTTCTAGACCGGTTGTTCATGTATGTTAACGCCCTACTTCCATAAATTCCTTGTTTGCCTGTAATTGTAAATCCCAGAGTGCTCGTTGCCATTTTTATGTTGCTGCCAAATAGTGAAAAACAATGTGATAATGTGGCAACGCGCACTCTGGGGTTTACAATTACAGGTAAGCAAGGAATTTATGAAACATGGGTGCTAACATACATGAACATGGATAATAACTGTGCGCTCTGGGCGCACAGTGATAAAAATTACGAGCTGTATATTATTTTCTGCTTAGATGTAGAATACTGAAATATTCATTACCCTGGAAGCCTAATAAGTCTAGCCATCCTATGGCCACTTTAGTGAATATGATTATTTTCTTGGGACAATACTATGGTCATACAGCGCCTGAAAGGTGTGAGATAATCAGGTTTGGTTCGAAGAAGGGGAGAGTAGTCCAAATTCCTAATATCAAGAGCCCTTCAGCAGTATCAAGGCACCTCTTGATAAAATGAACATGGAAGAGTAAAATAATATTTGTTTTAATGTTGAGGAAGTAGTTAGGTAGCGTGAAGAAGCTCAGGGTTAGAGCAGCTTAGTAGCTTCTGCTGCTGCTTATTCATGCAACGTCTAGAGCGCCACATCAAAACTAGTTAAACGGAGTGGAATGTGCATGTAACTGGTTCGAAAATAGTAATGAAAGCAACTAATTTGGAAACTTCTAATTTCGTAAAACGTCTGAAACGTAACGTTGAGTAAGAAACTAGTGCGATACGTACATGTTTGACTGTCTTGTCAGTTATTCATATTTTAAATATGAATGAAAATAGAATGCCTTTATAACGTCGACAGTGAGGACAAACATCACTAGTGACAGAAACCTGTACCATAGATATCACTAAATAAAAGAAATCAGGAAAATACGCCTTGAGTGCCCATAAGCATCTCAAGTTTAAAAGTGTGCATCAGCGGTGTAGTAAGAGAAATCGTGGAGGTGAAGGATTTCGTGACGGGCTTGGCCAGAAGTGTAGCCGAGATGGGGTGCACAATGTCCATGGACGAAAAGATAGCCTTGGCCAAGAGCCGGGAGATTGACCGAGCTCTCTTCTTTGCTGCCGAGAGCGCTGCCCGGGACGTCAAGCTGCTTCTTTTGGGTAAGTAATATACATAAGAATATACTGCATATTATGTTACTATATTGTTAATGGATGGTATACAGTACCGACAAGTTGATGAGTAAGACACATGTGTAACACTTAGGTATCTTTTTTGCCGAAACGTGCAGTTGGCTTTATTAGTCAGATATAGAGGTCTATTTAACTGATAACGCCTGCTGCATAGGCAAAACATTTCGACAATAAAAATCCCTAAGTGCTGCACATGTGCCTTATTCAAGAAATGTATGATAAAATTAGGTCACCTGAAAATCCTTTCCCAAAGCAAAAAAAGTTTACCCAAGTTATGAAAATTCTGGGATAGGTTAGAACTTTTTGGCAAGGTTGGGCTTAGTTAGCTCAGGTGAAAATAAAATGCATATCAGAAACTTGCATAACTTTAATTACTTTGCACTTGTGGTGGGGAACGAATCTTAAGTGGACCCAAAATTTTTTAGCCGAAAAAAGTAGCCCTCTCAGGGGACGTTCCTCAATGCCGGTGAAGAGCTCTTGATCTAAGGAACTGAACCTGACCTCTCCTTCCTTGTATCAATTCTAATTCCCTCTCATTTCCCCAGGTGCTGTATGACCCTTGTCATACAGCGCCATAATCATAATCCACACTTCAGGGTACATTTTAGCCCTTACAGGAAACCTAAAATAACTTATTATTTTTTCTTTTTCATGTCCATAAATGCAATATATTGGCATCTGGGATGAAGATGCCAGTTACAGTGTCGCTTGCTCGTTGTTGCGAGCTTATATGATGCATTGCTACGCTGCTACTGTGCAGATGAAGAAAGGAAGGGCATACAAGAGATAGAGGAGGGAGGGAGATAACAGAGATAGAGCGATGAATATACGTAAGATATAAAATAAAGGTACAGAGTTACAGTGAAAGTTTTGCAAACAGTTCACAGCTAATCCGTAACTTGAAGAGAAAACCTTAAACGATGTTCTGGTCCTTCGTAGATTATTATCAAGTCGCTTGATAATGGCCCTTAACGTCATTATAAGTTTCCTCTCCAAAGTTAGCTGTGAATTATTTCGAACACTATTGTGATCCTTATTCTTCCTTAAACAGTGAGAGACAGACTTAGGAGAGGATGAAATTATGTATTTCCAAAAGATACCTTATAGTGGTTGCCTAATTGGTTTTTCTTCCTCCAAAGTTTTCGTTTATAACCGGGGAACTTCTCATCCGATGGATTTCAAATTTTGTGCACTTTAAATAAGGAAAGACTTGTGCAACTATTAGTTTGTGCAGGTGCCCTTTTTTCAGTGCTATAGAGACCATTTCCGGTTTTGGTTTCTGTGTAATAACTTAAGAACGCCTCTTCTGATTGGCTTCAAACTTTCAACACTGTTGTATTTTACTTAGGATGTTGGAATTGTTATTTGGATCTGTAGGTGCCAATTTGCCCTTTTTACTTTTAAAATTGTGTATTCGTGAAATATCTTGAATGCCTCATTTGAACGCCATCTTATATAAAGGATTGCACCTTATAGGTTTAGGCTGTGTAGTTGTAAATTGCCAATATACCAACAATTAAAAATGTTGGAATCTTTAGTTTGCGTGATAACTGGAGAATGCCTCTTTTAGTCGACTTCAAACTTTCAAAGCGGGTGTGATTTCCTCAAAAGAAGCATGTGCTTGATTTTTGATTAGGCAACTTTTGTCAGTTTTATTAGACAAACTGGTTTCTGTGCAAAGGCTGAAGAATGTCGCTTTGGCTTCCAGCCTTAAACACTGGTGAAGAATGTATCTTCAGAGTCGAACCTTAAACACTGGTGAAGAATGTATCTTCAGATTCGAGCCTTAAAAACTGGATTCTTGGCTGTGTAGATGCAAATTTGCTATTTTTATTGAAAATCGAAAAATTGAAATACTGTCTTTTCATGCGATAATTTATGAGTGCCTTATCCGAGAGGCTTCAAACCTTCAAGTTCAGTAATTTGAGAATGAAATTTTTCAGTGGCTTTAAGCCACTAGAGAATGCCTCTTTGATTGGCTTTGAATCTTCAAAGCTGTTGTTTCGTAATGGATGGTCCGAATTAGTTGTGTGCTTTGTGGGTGCCAATTTGCCATTTTTGTTGAAAATGCGATAACTTGTGAATGCCTCTTCTGATTTACTTCAGATTTTAAATGCTGATATTTAACTACATTAGAGACTTATGTCACACTGTACTATTCCTTTAGCGTGTAAAGGGAGCCTGGGCTTACTGAATACCTTTCTCGACTCGAACATCAACTGAACACTAGTTACGCTAGAGGGCGATGAACAGAGAGGGTGAGACTTAGAAAAGAACATAATTACATAAGAGGTCAGTAAACGGCGAGAGGGAGAGATTGCAGAGGAAGTAATTACTTTAGAGGCAGGTGGGGTAAATTGGTACTGGGTATTTTTTCGAGAAATTTGTGGGAAGAAAATTAGTATCTGGTAAAACGGGCGGGATACATGGGGTGAGAAAGAGGGTAAACTAAGAATATCGGAAACCAAGTAAATTGGTGGAATAAACGTTTGATTATATAAGAAAATGAAGCCAGTAAACAGACGTGGAAATGAATGTGGATATAAAAGTGATGGAGAGGCAAGAAGAGAATGAGAACACTTATATTAGAGATTTTGTGAAAGAAAGTCAACATAAACATAGTTGGTTAAAGCACCTACCTACCTATAGTTACGTGACTATGTTACTGTATGACTAGCGAGGATAGTGCATCTGCAAGGGAAGTTGATGTAAGGAAAATTTGAACGTGTGTTACCTGAAGGATACCTGTGTTGGGTACGCTGTGTGTGTAGCAGGAACTAATATCATATTTGCCTTGCTGCACTGGCAGTCTAGTGTGTATCGTGTAGATGTGTAAGACACGTGCAACAGTTAGGTATCTATTTCCAAACGTTTTGCCTACACAGTAGACTTCTTCAGTCGAGTACAGAAAAGTTGGTAGAAGCAGTAGAGATGTGAAGACGATGTAATCAGTCCATCACCCTTGAAGACGTAGTTTTGAGGTGGTCAGTCCCTCAGCCTGGAGAAGAGTATTTGTTCCATAGTCTGAAACAATGTGAAGTTGAAGTGACAGTATGGAGCCGTATATACTGTCAGGAGGTGAGATTTAGGCTACTAATAGAAGAAAGAATATAATCTTTCAGAAGTCAGGTTCCTCTCAGATCCAACCATTCTCACTTGTAGAAGTTGTCCAAGGTGTTTTCAGTTCTGTACCAAGATACCATTGTGTTTCAGTGTCTGACAGAGTGAATATTAAAATAGTATAAAATACCGACAGGTTGTTAGGTAAGGCACATGTGCAGCAGTTATGTATCTTTATTTCGAAACGTTTCGCCCACTGTGTTGGCGAAATGTTTCGAAATAAGGATGCCTTACTGTTGCACACGTGTCTTATCAACTTGTCGGTATTGTATACAATTATCATATTCATAACATGTAAATGTATTGGTAAAGCTTATAATGAGTATAGCAGACTCTCACATAGTCCAACCTTCCTCCACTGCCAAAAACAAATGTATGGCTACAAAATGTTTAAGTAATGACGAAGCCTTTCCTCTTTAACAGACGAATAACTGTACTTAATTAAAGTTAGAGTAAATAAAACAAACCTAGCCTAATCTAAGGTATATAGCAGCCTAATGCGTAAGGTGCATTCGAAACGATTGATCAGTGAGGCACGTAAAGGACAAGTTCAGTTTGTTAAAAATCAAAGCCTAATATGTATGACAGGGTGATATACAGTATATCATGTTTTGGAAAGGCTTAATATGTATGGCAAGGTGATATATATCATGTATTGGAAAAGCTTAGCATGTATTGGAAACACTGTGTACATGAATGGTATACAATAACGACAAGATGAAAAATTAGACACATGTGCAACATCTGGGTGTCTTTATTGTAGACGTTTCGCCATCCAGTGGTTTTATCAATACAAATTCAATGGCATATTTGGAAGACAGAAGAACTATATACAAAAGATGAGGTAATCAGTCCCTCAACCTTGGAGTTGGTGTGAAGAGCACCGTAGTCGTGAAGATTCTGGAGCACAGGCAAGAAGGTTGGCGCTTATATAATGGCGTCAGGTGGAAAGGGACGGGTTGCAGGCGAGGGCATAGTGACTAGTAGGCGGGGTTCCCCAGTGGAAGTAGGTCATACCCGAGGCATGAGTTAATGGTGGTGGTGGTAGTAGTAGTAGTAGTAGTAGTAGTGGTAGTAGTAGTAGCAGCCGTGAAGGTTATGTATATGTCCTCTGAACCAAGATTCCTTGATATTGCAGTGTCTGACAAGTTGTACATGAATGGTGTACAATACCGACAAGATGTATATAGTTCTTCTGTCTTCCAATTATGTCCTTGAATTTGTATTGATAAAGCCACTGGATGGCGAAACGTCTATAATAAAGATACCCAGATGTTGCACACGTGTCTAATTTTTCAACGCTTACTATGTTTGGCAAGGTGATATATATAGCCATGACAAGGTCATTTGGAAACTCAGTGTATGGGAGTGCGTGTTTTTGTGAGGGCTGTGGCTGATGAGAGTACTGGAGCTAGTGAGCCCAGTCCTGGATGGGTGTTGAGGAGGGATAAACAGAGCACAGTTGTGGGCTGGGGATATCCGCCGATGCTCTTATCACCGTATTGCGTCAGCGTCTATTAAGACAAACTATTTTCTTGTATTAGAATAACTTAATGGTATAACTGTTCATTGCAGCTGTATTCCATTTTTATAGCTTTATAAATCTTATCACTGCATATTCCGTTGGTGTAATGTTGATAATTTTGACGGTTTAAACGATAAAATACGGTTTTTGTGTAGTGCAGAGACAGAAATACGGTGTTTTTCTTTATGTTTATGGCGTAGGTATATGTTGTTGGTATAGTTGTAACGAAGAAAGCAAAATTTTAAATTGATTTCCGTACGTAAAAATTATTAATGTTTCTATATTTATTGTGCTAGAAATTGTTTCCGGAAGCTTAGAATTATTTTAAATATAATCAACCATTAAGTGGGCTAATTACTATAATGTAAATATACGATAAATAAGATCACGTTCGTTTATTTTTACTACCGTAGTTGATGGGAATTCCAAAGTTTTGTTTCTGTTCTGAGGCTTTTATGAAATGTAATTTTTCATTAGTTTACCTATAAGTAATTGCCTTGGGGAATAATTGAATCATGGCTTTACTACCAATTAACAAATTATGTGGAGTGTTTCTGAGATAAAATGAGACCTTTTAAATGTTGTAGATAAGATAAGGTTACTGTAGATATTGGGATAGTTATGTTTATCTGTAAGAGTGGACTCTTCATCGAGGCGGAAAGGGTGCCTTGATCCAAGGAATTGGAGCTACCCGCCTTCTCCTTGGATCAAATCCGATTACCTCCCATCCCCCAGGCGCTGTATGATTCCTACGGATTTAGCGTTCACCCGTGAAAATTATATATTAAGAGTGGAGGAAGAAGAGTGACAAGGGCACTGCGGGTTGACAGAAGTAGTGTGGTTCTCATTTTTATTCAAACAAATATACAAACGGTGATAACCAACACCCAGGCAGTATAACAGGGAGCGAAAGTGGGAGAAAACCAACACTGAGTGTAGATCTTAGGTTTGTGTAGGTAAGAGCGACAGCCAGGGTTGGTTAATTGGTTTTCAAGGCTGTCGACTACATTAGGGTCATTGAGTGTGTATGTAACATTTCACCACGAGACGTCAATAACTTAATCTCTAAAATAGGGATTAAAGTACGTACTCTCAATATACATACTCGGAGACGCACACATTCCTTGGTGTATATATCCGGTGAGAGCCAGAGTGATGCGTGGGCGTTCCTCCTGCTCCAGACACTAGTATATGTGGATAGTGTGGCGTCTAGGCGGGAAGTATGGATAGCAAAGAAATGGAGCTTACATCACTGGGCAACACCTATAATGTGCTGTCCCGGCACCACTTAACATTACTTTGTATCAGTGGTACCACTGTCGTACCACTGTTGTAATGTCAGTGGTACAACGTAGCTTCACACAAGATGATTTACTGTGGCTATGATTTGATACTGCAGCAGGGAGAAGAAACGACAGGTGGACAGGTAACTTCGCCCGTTGCGACATAGAGACGACGTAGAGTTCCAAGCATACGAGACACTACTGAACTGGCTGGATTATTATAATCATGGGGGAGCGCTAAACCCGTAGGATTATACAACGCATGTGGGAGGATGGAAGGTAATCAGGCTCAGTTCAGGGAACCAGAGCACAGATCCAATTCCCTAGATCAAGAGCCCCTCACCAGTGTCAAGGAACCTCCCTTGAGGGGTGAACTGGCTGGAATTTAACATCTCCATAAAGCGTGTCCTCTCTAACCTCCGTCGGCGAACCACGTGAGTGTTCAATTATCAGTAACTTTATAAAGCCTGGTGGAATGGGGTAGTTGGAATTATATAAATTATCTACTTTGGAGTGCTTGAGGATATCCTCTATCATCCATCCTGAATTTGCCTGCGCTAATTTAGCAACCAGTGGTTCCCCAGTTATGTCTATGTATGCATGTATGTACTGAATGTATGTATGTATGTATGTGTGTTTGGGTATGTTTATATACGAGGGCAGATCGAAAAGTCTTTGCGTTCATTATTTTTCATGACAAAAAATTAAATTACAGCCCCACGCTCCTCTCTCCGCAGCGCTTTCCATCTGCTGGGGTCTGAAGTTCATGGGACGACACTTTCCACACATAATGATGTGATGACAGCTGTTCTTCGAAAGCTACTTATTTAGCCGACAGAATTCTATGTTGAAGGCTTAAACAAACTAGTAGCACTTTGTGATAAGTGTCGCACTAGGCTTTGTGATTGTCGGAAGTAACCAGTGAACAATATTCAATATGACTAAGTTGTATTTTAGTCAACAAAAAATATTGGATGCAAATACTTTTCGATCTGCCCTAACATATGTATGGGTATAGGTATATATTTATGTAATACATGAGTATATATATGTGTGTACATGTAATACATGAGTATATGTATGTGTGTACATGTAATACATGAGTATATGTATGTGTGTACATGTAATTCATGAGTATATGTATGTATGTATATGTATGTAGGTATATGTATGTGTGGGTGCCTGTATTACTGAACATTAATTATGTTAATGAATTAATGTTCAGTAATTTGGCTTAGCCCTGGCCAACTTGGGTCAGCTTACATTTAGTGGTTGTTGCCTAGTATAAGTGAGAGTGAGTATATTTCATGAAGTTCAGGCTGATTGTCACAAGTCTAGTGCTAGTATGTATTCTTAAGCGTGATGATTCTACATTGTTATATGTTTATATAGTTATCCAAATTTCTCTCTCCCCACTTTTTCCTCTGTCTCCTGTATATAATTTCTGTTGGCCCCGCTGTGTGATGATCGAGATGCCTTCATACAAATTCCATTTCTCTTATATATGGCAGAGAAGAAGGCAATTATCATGTAATGGTAACTCCAGCTCTCCTGGAACGAAGTTTTTGAATTTCCTGTAACACATGAACCTATGATGGAATACTTGACGATATACTCATTGCTCTTCTGAGGTCTCCTAGCTCAGGTTGTCATATTTCAACACTATGTATGTTATCCACCCTGCATGATGGAATATGACGGAAATACAGCTAGCCTTTGTTCCCACTGTGTGAGTACCATCCATCATAGGGTAGTAGAACAATAGTGATATATATGTAATTTTGCTAATATAAAAAAGTCACATGTGACGGATGACGCAAGGTCTCAGCCAGTCTTCTGTCTCCTATAAAAGTATGGCCTTAAATATAGACCTTGAATGCTGCAACGCAACATACTTTAAACAATGTAGTGCAACAGACTATTAACACTGCAGTGCAACAGACTATTAAAACTACATTGCAACACTTTTAAAACTGCAGTCCAAGATCTTTAACATTGCAGTCATTGCAACACTCGTGAAGTTAAAGTACACATCAGCGAAATCTTGCAATAAATGTCAAAATACATTAACATGTTCATGGACACACATTTACAAAAAGGAGTATCACTGCTGATACGGAGTTATTTGTGCAAGGAATTATTGATAAAAAATATGGATGTTCAGCATATGAATGAGAAGTATGAGGGATAGAGTCTATGTCACACACGTGTACTGGTGTCTGGTGTCTGTCACATCAGAAGTGGAAGCATAAACGTCTGACATCTAATTGCGCAGTCTCATAGCTCGTTCTTCTGGTACAGCTTATGCTTGAACATTATCAGTGTTCTTCATATGGTTCATGTGAGTTTTCTTAGTAGTTCTTCTGGCTGGATGAGTAAGACATGTGCAACCGTTGAGTATATTGTAGAAATGCTTCGCCTACTCTGCAGGAGACAGCAGAAGCAGTGGAGAGTAAATATGAGGTCAGTTCCTCATCCTTAAGTAGTTTTGAAGTGATCATCCACCGGAAGGCGTTGACCCTTGGAAAACTAAATAGTCCCTCAGCCTTGAAAAACGTTCAGCTGCACAGTCTCCATCAGCGGCCCATTGGTTATATCTGTGACCTGGAATTGCATCGAACGTCATCTCGTACCGTCTGTTGTCATCACTTTCCATATGCAATTTTGTTTGTTTGTTTCTATCTTCTGCCTCTGTTGTGGATTTTTATGTCTCACTTTTTTATTCTCATTGTAAAGAACGATGCCAGTGCCAAGATCTTATAGAAGTATTTAAATTTATGCCCCTTGCTAGTAGATTCCTGGGTTGGGACGACCCAGTGGTGTGTGGCCAAGTGATGTAAGCCCGCCTAGTATCATACATATTTGCTACCATAGGCCTATGCACCTGAGACGGCCTGAGTGTGGGTACACCAGGAGCTCGCTTTCTCTTACACCAGCCTCCTTGCCATCATCTTCCAACAAGGAAGTTGTTGATGTGTACTATCCACCAGTAAACTACGAATGGATCGCTGAGTTTAACTACAGTCGTAGCTTGGTACTTCTGCTTGTTGATATACAAACCTGAAATAATAAGAGGAAGAACATTTGTGAAACACCTGGGCAGGTATGGCTGAGTGGCGTGTGTTGGGAACATGGTACACGAGGGTTCAGACGTGTGTTGGGGGTCACGGGACACGATGGTGCTGCCTGCAGACGTGTGTTGGGATCATGGTACACGGGGGTGCTGCCTGCAGAGGCGGGAGGCGGCGCTGGCAGGCAACACCGTAGATAACATCATACTACTGGGTATTTATATGACAGGAGACGCGCGGCTTCTTATTGTTAACCCAGCCACTGCTGTTGCTCTCTCACCCCACCCACCCTTTCTCTGCTCGCCCACTCCCTACCTTCGCTTCCCTCTGGCAGCCTTCACCGCCCCTCTGCCCTCCCTCACCAAATGCTACCCATCCTCATTTCATTTAAATTCATTGTTGGGAACTCAGAAAGTGTGTAAGAGCATCCCGTGTATGCTTGAAGGTGGTACCAGTGACCATGTAAACATGGTTCCCAGATGCTGCTGTCTCCATCTTTGTCTAATCGGCAGAAATTTTATTTACTTGTTACTATATTATTGTTCTCAACCTATTTTAAGCTATTTTATCTAGAAATGCATTCCTGGATTTCAAACTCACTAAAACATCGACTAAATCAACTCTGCATTGCTCAGCATTGGTTGTTTCATTTAATAAGAGCAGAGAAACACTACAGCACAGTCTAGTTCAGTCTGGGGTCTGACGTAGACCAAATTGTAAAAGTAATAATTTCTGTGCCAACTTATTTTAATATGCATATAGTTTAGGAAACTGACAAAGATGATGAATGAGACACTTGTACAACAATTAGGTATCTGTATGGTGGAAACGTTTCGCCAACCAGTGGCTTCATCAGTCCAATACAAAGAACGGTGGAAGAGGGGAAGGGGTTTGAAGTAATCATTCCCCTCAGCCTGGAGACGATGTGTTCAGTCCATCAGTCTTATTAAAAGTACTGAACACATCGTCTCCAGGCTGAGGGACTGATTACCTCAAACCTCTTCCCATCTTGCACCTTTCTTCTCTGTATTGGACTGATAAAGCCACTGGTTGGCGAAATGTTTCCACAGTAAAAATATCTAAACTAAATTGACCTACTGCCATTTATGAAGACGAAGCATTCAAGTGATCTTGTACAGAAGATGAGAGAATACTGCAGTGATGACGCCTACAGTGTCACCTACATGAGACAACGATCGTAGAACACTTCAGTGACAGCATTAATAACATAATTGGGAAGGTCAATAAGGCAACTTTCAGGGGCATATCAACAACTATTCTGAATGCTTTTTGCGAAGCACTAAATTGATAAACTCTTGACACGGAAACGATGAGGATTGTGAATCATCAAGAATCATGTTAAGTGTATAAACACATCAAAAGACATGTATAATATAATATTTCGTCTTTGAAAGAGAGAGCCTTATATTTTTACCCACAGACTTTGCAACTCATTTTAAAAAGACAGATTGTAAACCTTGCATCTGTTGGCCAGGTCATTGTTCAAGATACTCGACGTAAAGTACCTCAGATCGGACTGGCCGTTCAGCTACATTTCCACTTTAACTCAAAGTTCCTGATTGATTCACTGAGCACCCGTGAATTCTGTTCATCTTACTAGAAGGGAAAGGTTTGAATCCAGTGCTGCAAGATCACGAGATACAACCATCCCAGGTATGATTCCTAATTACTTTTAGCAGTTCGTGGCAGACAACGTTGATCACACCGTAGGCAGGTTGGATAAATTCAGCAGAATATATGGGATGAGAATAATAGCTGCAGTTACGCCTGAAATTAAACTGCAAACACCGGTGCCAAGATGTTCTCTTACAGAAGACGTACAGACACTGGGGAAGGTAGACATTAAATTCATATTAAACCTACCATCCACTGGTGACGCCTCTGGTTTACAAAGAACTGTCTGATCTCCGCTATGACGACCAGACACTAATACTAGATATTCTCTGTAAAATTGCATGGCCATTGCGTTCGTCAGAGTGTAGTTGGTCAGGGATGATACAGGCTGGGAATCAAGGCAAGCATCGAGGACAGTCATCCATTACATACCTGCGATTTCGTGAGAATATTTCTGCAAGTACCTCTTCTATGTAGGTCCCCACTGCCAACAGCAGCTGCAGCAGCACGATATCACAACACCCGTGTTTATTTTTAAGTTCAGCAGTGCATACGCATGTTCTTCTAACCAGAAGATATTGGATAGATATTGATCAGTGGTCGACTTTAATTACGAACATATTTACTACCAGCTCAAGAAGCTTTACCGAGGGTGATCTGATGTAATTATAAATTCATCCTCAACTTGTATGTACAATATGGACGAAATGTGAAATGTCACTTGTACAGCAAGAAAAGGACTTTCTTTTTTAAATAGTTGATTTTTCTAACAAACTAAGTTTTTTTGGTAATACACTGGCCGTCTCCCACCAAGGTAGGGTGATCCAAGAAAACTAGGTCACGCATTCACCGTCATTCATTCAATCACTGTTCAATCACTATCTTGCCAGAAGGGTGCTATAGTGTTTTAGATTTCATGCAGCTAGCATCAACAGCCTGATTGATCATGTCATCCACCGGGATGCCTGATATGAGACCGGGTCGGGGGCCCGGTCTCATACTAGGCATCTGTTTACTTACATGCTGCAGTGTTATATATACTTGGTCTACACATCCCCTACTCTTTTTAAATCATCTATGTTCCTCTGCAGTCTTCCTTTTTATCTCATCCTTAATTCTGTCAATAATAATTCTACCATACACTGTACC
Organism: Cherax destructor; assembly: GCA_009830355.1. NCBI lineage: Eukaryota > Metazoa > Arthropoda > Malacostraca > Decapoda > Parastacidae > Cherax > Cherax destructor. The sequence continues at coordinate 139,147 of WNWK01003029.1, forward strand.
TAGTATACTTAATAAGCTTATTCCACCACAATTTTTGCACTCATTCTTGTCCCCTTTTTTCTCTTTATACAAAAGGAACTGTGCATACTCTCTGCCAGTCTGTAGGAACTTTTCCTTCTTTCGTGCATATGTTGAACAGATATAACTACCATTTGTTTTGATCCCATCTATCGCAGCTGTTTTACTCCCTTTCATTCTACCCACTGACTGACTCACGTACTTCACTCACATCTGGCTCATCTTTACATCACTGCCCAATGCATGAAATCATTTCCTCTCTTCATCAGCATTCAACAACTCCAAATATTCCCTCCATCTTCCCAGTACCTCCACATCCCCATCTTAAATCTTCTCTCTTTTGTTTTTAGTTAAATCCATTTGTTCCCTAGGCTATCTCAGCCTATCCTAAATGATCTGTTCGTTCCTAGTATTAACCTAAGTTCAAAATCTATAGCACCATGCTGGTTGTGCTTATAATTCAATATTTTACAATAACTAGTGTACACCATATGTATAGTTCCCAGCATGAATATATTTCCCATACACACCCACTCTATACCAAGATATAATCTATATTTAACAAAAAAGGCACAATACCGTGACTGGAACAATACACACACAACCCGCACATATAAAAGAGAGGAGCTTACGACGACGTTTCGGCCCGACTTGGACCATTTACAAAGTCACACTAACACACAGACAGAGGAAGGGTACCCCCCTTGCGGGCCGCTAGCCTCATAGCAGTGCTCCTTCCCATATGACTGTCTACTCTACTACCTTTACTACTACCTTTACTACTACCACTACTACCACTACTCCTACATTTCCCCACTCTCTTGTACCCTCCCCTGTCTGCCTGCCTATAAATACCCTTCCTCTGTCTCTGTGTGTTAGTGTGACTTTGTAAATGGTCCAAGTCGGGCCGAAACGTCGTCGTAAGCTCCTCTCTTTTATATGTGCGGGTTGTGTGTGTATAATCTATATTGAATTGAAAAAAAACAATGGTTGGCGAAACGTCTTCACAATAAAGATTCCCAGATATTGCACTTATATCTTATTCTTATGTAGTGATACTTGTTGGCTTACAGCCTTATCACCTACATGGAAAATACTCGAGGACCAGGTCTTGAGGACCAGGTCTTGAGGACCAGGTCTTGAGGACCAGGTCTTGAGGACCAGGTCTTGAGGACCAGGTCTTGAGGACCAGGTCTCGAGGACCAGGTCTCGAGGACCAGGTCTCGAGGACCAGGTCTCGAGGACCAGGTCTCGAGGACCAGGTCTTGAGGACCAGGTCTCAAGGACCAGGTCCTCAACCTGGAGGAAGGGTAGAATAAACGCAGCGAAATACCATGAGAGATAAGGAATATTGCTGGAACAAAGGTGGAAGTTTGAAGCTGGAAACTGGATCACATCTTACAAGTGGCAGATCCAGCAGGCTATAATAGCTAAAATATCCTAGGAGACAACGGTGTGCTGTACATTTTTTTTTAGGATAAAATGAAAATCAATTATTATAACTTTTGATAATCTTTTAATGCTTATCGGGTGGATCAGTAAGCCAGGGAAAAGCCTCGCTTGACTAAAAAAAAAAAAGTTCCACTTAACGGGTCATCAAACACCTGCTTCGGAGAACATGTTCATATTTCTCCTTCAATAATGCAAATAAATCGGATAAAAAGAAGGAAAACATTCTGTTACCACAGGTGTCAACGTACACCCCGTCCCCTCACACCCGACCATCCCCACCCCACCCGACCATCCCCAACCCACCCGACCATCCCCACCCCACCCGACCATCCCCACCCCACCCGACAATCCCCACCCACCCGACCATCCTCCCACAACACACACACGCACGCTTATACAACTGGCCTAGTGTTTAATCGACATGTTCCTAGCACAAAATGTTAGCTAGCTAACATAGTTTTAAGAAGAGGTATGATAAAGCTCATGGAGCAGGGAGAGAGAGGACCTAGTAGCGATCAGTGAAGAGGCGGGTCCAGGAGCTATGAATCGACCCTTGCAACCACAACTAGGCGAGTACACACACACACACACACAACCATCTTGTTATGGGTACATCGTTCTAAGGGACGCTAGCAGTGATAACCTAGTTGATCAGGCAGTCAACAGGGATATCAGACAACGAAGTTAAAAAAGGATACAGTATAAGACGCTTGGATATAAATAGACTAGGTGGTGGGGTATGTGCTTATGTAAGAAATGACAGCCTACAACCCAACACCCGATTTATATTACAATAAACTGGAGATTCTATGGTTTGAGGTGTTGCTGCCCAAGACCAAACTCATCCTAGTAGGAACTAGTTACCGCAAACCCATGATCAGTTCTTAGAAAACTTTTCAATCTTGTCCAGAATTGGGCACAATTGCGAGACAGTAATACTGGGAGACTTCAATATATGTTATCAACAGCACAATAGCGGGTTATGTAACAGGTATAAGCAACTTCTAGGATTAACTAGTTACACTCAACTAATGCAGCAACCCGGAGCACACAGTTCTCAGCCACCCTACTCGACCACATTGTAACCGTTCTGAAAACATTAGTCAGTCAGGCGTCATTACACAGGTCTTAGTGATCATTTCATCACTTATTGCACCAGGAAAATTATTAGGGAACGGATAGGCCTACACATGACAATAATAATGAGGTCAACACGAAGCTACAGTCAACACTGCTAAACAGTCTTCAGAATTGTGACTGGACTGTGATAACAATTTGCACGGACGAAACTGATGCCTGGGAAAAATTTAAAATCATTCGGGTTGTGGTTCGTACATCGGTTTGCGTGCGGCCAGCAGTAACAGCCTGGTTGATCAGGCCCTGATGCACCGTGAGGCCTGGTCACAAACCGGGCCGCGGGGGGCGTTGACCCACGAAACCCTCTCCAGGTATACTCCAGGTATGTTCACTGCCATCCTTGATAATATTGCACCAGTTAAAGAGGTTAGGATTAAACAAAGCACTGAACCCTAGATAACTGCTGAGATATTAGATAATTATCTAATATATCTAATTATCTAATTTGATGTTATATCAAATTCAGGGATCAGTTTCTTAAGATTTAAGGCAAACAGACAGGATATTGCAGTTCTAAATGAATTCCAAAGAGTTAGGAACAGAGTGTAGAGGCTTATAAAAGGAGCAAAGGGAAGGACTATTGCTCAAAAATCGAAGAAAACAAGAATAACCCCAGGAAGCTCTGGCAACAACTAAAAGATATAGCTAATGTACTCTCACTAGAACTAGAGTCCTGCAGCTAATTGTTAGTAGACAACAAATTATCCTTACACCTCGGGAAAACGGATCCATACTCTTTGGCACGAAAAATAAACTAGAAAGGGTAAATAATTTTTATGTCCAGTGTAATGGGGAACCCATCACTTCAGTATCTTCGGTGAAATATCTGGTGCCCCGTAGCCTGGTGGTTAAAGCTCTCGCTTCACACGGCGATGTCCGGGTTCGATTCCCGGCGAGGGTAGAAACATTGGGCGTGTTTCTTTACACCGGTTGTCTATGTTCCCCATCAGTAAAATGGGTACCTGGGTGTTAGTCGACTGGTGTGGGTAGCATCCTGGGACAAAACTGACCTAATTTGTCCGATAATGCTCTGCATAACAAGCGGCTTTCTATATAGTAGTATGTCATTGATGTCAGCTATGGTCTGTATACCTTGTACATGTACTTGTAGAAATAAATATATTATATTATTATAATCACCCTTTGTCTGTCTACAGACAAAGTGTCTACCTACTGAGGCTCGCAGGACCCTATGTCTAGCTCTTACACAATGCCATATAGATTACTCTTGTTCTTTATGGTACTCTGCCTTAACAAAACAAACTAAAAAATCGACTACAAATCACCCAGAACAAAATGGTGAGATTCATCCTGGACCTTAGCCCAAGAGAACATGTAGGCCAGAATGAATTACAACAACTGGATATGCTGAATGTTGAAGACAGAGTAAAACAACTGAAGTTAAATCACGTTTATAAAATTGCTCACAGACAGAGCCCAGAATATCTTGCTACCAAGTTTGTTAAGGCTGGGAACCAAAACAAGTATAGTACTAGGGGAAGGGAACACTACTTTGTAGTACCCATAGTAGGTGATCAGACTTCAAACACCTTTTATTGTACAGCAGTAAAGGAGTGGAACGGACTGCCTGCACATGTCAAAGCCTGTCATAGCATGAACCAGTTCAGGAAGGGGGCTAAAAGGTACTTATGAATAAAGCTACACAAAGGGAGGAGACTAATTTCTTGTATGGCTCACATAAATGTACCTATTGCTGTAACATTCATGTACCTATTACTGTGATCTGATCCTTTTTAATGATATTGTAAATAACTCATTTTACCTTATTCCTAGTATATATCATTGTATTGTAACTGTTTTTTTCACATAGCATTTTTTAACTGTTAAGGTTTAAATAAGACCCCAATGGAAATAAGTCACTTTGTCTGACTTTTCTGGGTTATCCTAGGTAGTCTTCACATATGCTGCTATGTATAAAAACTAATGCAACTATTTAAGTATATCTGTACCTGAATAAAGTTAAGACCCTATACACTGATCACAAACATGTGTAAGACAGCCCATCCTCTTAAGACAGGCAGATAAGTGGCTGTTAACGAGCCTTAACATTGATTATCTTTCTGGATATTACCTTTGCTGTCCCTTTAAACATTTTAGCAGCTCTGCAGTGTGCACGAGCTCACCTTCAAAGGATTAATTAATCTAACTTTATACAATTCTTCGTTTTTTATTGTTGGATAAAATGTCGTAATTTCAGCAGTGTGAAGACAACACACACGTTCAACAACAAGCTAATATTGTGACAACTTTCACCTCTGTGTACATCTTTATCATGTCATATGAAGTTTTCCTTGTATTCTGGTTCATTTCCCTGTAGTATTTTGTATTCTGGTTCATTTCCCTGTATTTTGTATTCTGGTTCGTTTCCCTATATTTTGTATTCTGGTTCATTTCCCTATATTTTGAATTTTCGCCTATTTTTGTGATTGTATTTATATACTTCATTATTTCTCGCTTTTTGCTTTACCTGATTTCTTTCAGAGAACTTCAAATTAAGCAAAAGCTGTGAAGTTTGTTGCATCTTTTATTATTGCAGTTTTGATGTTCTTGTTGCATGATTTGGCAAATTTGTTTGTGTGCAAAATACTTCCCCATTCTCTTACATCAAAAGGTTTTATCCTACATTAGATTTAGCTTATTAGATTTAGACCAATTAGGCAAATTTTATGTTCCAGTGGTGGCATTTGTCATTGACGCAGATGTTGGTTGGTTCGTTTGTTAGGTTTGTTATGGACTAAAGCTGTATAATAGGGATTAAAGTAATCTTAAAAATAAGGATTGGTGGTGTTGATTGGTGGCGTGAAGTGGTGGTCACAGCAATGGGTTACTGAGGGGAAGTGGTGGTTACAGCAGTGGGATACTGAGGGGAAGTGACTAATATTCCCAGGAGACTAACCTACAAGTGCCTGCCAACTTGGCCTCTGTTCCCAGGAGACTAACCTACAAGTGCCTGCCAACATGGCCTCTGTTCCCAGGAGACTAACCTACAAGTGCCTGCCAACATGGCCTCTGTTCCCAGGAGACTAACCTACAAGTGCCTGCCAACTTGGCCTCTGTTCCCAGGAGACTAACCTACAAGTGCCTGCCAACATGGCCTCTGTTCCCAGGAGACTAACCTACAAGTGCCTGCCAACATGGCCTCTGTTCCCAGGAGACTAACCTACAAGTGCCTGCCAACATGACCTCTGTTCCCAGGAGACTAACCTACAAGTGCCTGCCAACATGGCCTCTGTTCCCAGGAGACTAACCTGCAAGTGCCTGCCAACATGGCCTCTGTTCCCAGGAGACTAACCTACAAGTGCCTGCCAACATGGCCTCTGTTCCCAGGAGACTAACCTACAAGTGCCTGCCAACATGGACTCTGTTCCCAGGAGACTAACCTACAAGTGCCTGCCAACATGGCCTCTGTTCCCAGGAGACTAACCTACAAGTGCCTGCCAACATGGCCTCTGTTCCCAGGAGACTAACCTACAAGTGCCTGCCAACATGGCCTCTGTTCCCAGGAGACTAACCTACAAGTGCCTGCCAACATGGCCTCTGTTCCCAGGAGACTAACCTACAAGTGCCTGCCAACATGGCCTCTGTTCCCAGGAGACTAACCTACAAGTGCCTGCCAACATGGCCTCTGTTCCCAGGAGACTAACCTACAAGTGCCTGCCAACATGGCCTCTGTTCCCAGGAGACTAACCTACAAGTGCCTGCCAACATGGCCTCTGTTCCCAGGAGACTAACCTACAAGTGCTGCCAACATGACCTCTGTTCCCAGGAGACTAACCTACAAGTGCCTGCCAACATGGCCTCTGTTCCCAGGAGACTAACCTGCAAGTGCCTGCCAACATGGCCTCTGTTCCCAGGAGACTAACCTACAAGTGCCTGCCAACATGGCCTCTGTTCCCAGGAGACTAACCTACAAGTGCCTGCCAACATGGCCTCTGTTCCCAGGAGACTAACCTACAAGTGCCTGCCAACATGGCCTCTGTTCCCAGGAGACTAACCTGCAAGTGCCTGCCAACATGGCCTCTGTTCCCAGGAGACTAACCTGCAAGTGCCTGCCAACATGGCCTCTGTTCCCAGGAGACTAACCTACAAGTGCCTGCCAACATGGCCTCTGTTCCCAGGAGACTAACCTACAAGTGCCTGCCAACATGGCCTCTGTTCCCAGGAGACTAACCTACAAGTGCCTGCCAACATGGCCTCTGTTCCCAGGAGACTAACCTACAAGTGCCTGCCAACATGGCCTCTGTTCCCAGGAGACTAACCTACAAGTGCCTGCCAACATGACCTCTGTTCCCAGGAGACTAACCTACAAGTGCCTGCCAACATGGCCTCTGTTCCCAGGAGACTAACCTACAAGTGCCTGCCAACATGGCCTCTGTTCCCAGGAGACTAACCTACAAGTGCCTGCCAACATGGCCTCTTTGATCAGCAACAACAACACTAGACTTTGGCATCACTCCATTATCAAGTTTTTTTCTCTGTGTGGGTGAAACTTGCACCAAGAAATACTTAGTCTTGCTTATTATATCTGAAGAAGGGTACCTCATGTAGCGGAACAAAGCAGTATTGATCTAACAGAGTCTAACAATGATAAGCGCCAATGTACTAAAGTATCCTTAATTGTTACTTCAAATACTATAGCACAAATACATCATCTCAACTTCCCTTGCAAATATAATAATACTCCACGGTGATTCTCTGATCCACGTTACGCGGCAGTTAGACACGACCTGACGCCTTCGCCTGATCTTCACCAGTCACCTGCCTACTCACTATATATACTGGGTTCTCTCATTCCTTTGTTTCACTTGAAGTGACCAAGGTCCAAGGACTGAAACATATACAATAAAGATGTCCTTTCATTCATATTGTCGATCTTGTTATACTTTCTAACACAGCTCTATAAGAAACACGCCTCACACTGTGTTATATAGTACGAGATACAAACTTCTCGGTGTGTATAAAATGTGATAAACACATCTCTAGGTGTATATAAGCTGTTTTATATATATACCCTTATAGATGTATATACTCTGTGAGATAAACTCTTGGAGTATATAAACTGCGAGATATACATTTCACGATGTATACACACTTCTAGATGCACAATTCTCGTGTATATACATTGCGAAATACAGACTTCTCAATGTATATATATTTCAAGGACAGCTGAAGCCACTGGGTATCACACTACACACTCAAGATATAACAGCATTCAACAATGCACACAGACACTAGCAGCTTGTTCCTATAGTTGCTTGTACACGGCAGGCGGTGTAAAGCAGGCACTGTCTGGCTGCAACAATCACCTCTGTCAGTGGTCTCAAAGACTTGGCACGCCCCGGGCCAACATTAATTTGGTACAGAAAACAACAAGTTACTTCTGTTGTGTCGTAGTGTCAGTCAGTCCGGTCGCTACGTCAGCCCTGGAGAATTTGAGATCTTTTTTATTTACTGTGGCATGCGAGGATTTTCTCAGCTCATCAGGATAGTGAAAATAAAGTGACCAGGCCTCCCGGTGGATCAGGGCCTGATCAACGAGGCTGTTACTGCTGGCCGCACGTAGTTCAACTTACGAACCACAGCCCGGCTGATCCGGTACTGACTTTAGATATCCGTCCAGCTTCCTCTTGAAGGAAGGGTCTATTGGTAATTCCCCTTTTGGCTGGTGGGAGGCTGTTGAACAGTCATGGGCCCCGGACACTTATTGTGTTTTCTCGTAGTGTACTAATGGCGCCCCTACTTTTCACTAGGGGCATGTTGCATCGCCTGCCAAGTCTTTTGCTTTCGTAGGGAGTGACTCGAGGAGATATTTAAGTTTTTAACTTTGCGTTGCCTTAGGCCTACATAATACATTTAACAATGCTCTTACTTTATCGTACCTATAATAATAATAACAGTGGTTTATATGGGGGTCAGGATGCGATTGGTTGAGGAGGGAGGTGATGACATTGCCGGTGTGTCATGGGGGTTTAGGGCTCCTGAATTTGCGTAAGAGGATATTGTGTGTGTTTGTTAAACGAGTGGTGGGGGTCATGTTTTCCGGAAGGTTACAGGAATCTCACTGTCGGGGGCCTGTTGACCTTGCAATACCTGTTGACCTTGCAATACCTGTTGACCTTGCAATACCGACAATATGATGAGTGACACATGTGACCAGTCCATCAAGGTTCATGGACTGGTCACATCATTACCTCTTCACTGTTTCTAGTTTCCGTCTTTTGTAACCTCTGAATTTGAGTGAAGAAGTCTACTGTGTAAACGAAATATTTCAACAATAAAGATACCTAATTGTGGCATATGTATCTGACTCATCATTATCATATCTAACAATGAATTGTTTTAGCCTAGGGGAAACACTTAACACTGAATTAACTGTTATTTCTAACCCTGAGCTGCCTGTAGGCCTAGGGGAAACACTTAACACTGAATTAACTTATTTCTAACCCTGAGCTGCCTGTAGGCCTAGGGGAAACACTTAACACTGAATTAACTGTTATTTCTAACCCTGAGCTGCCTGTAGGCCTAGGGGAAACACTTAACACTGAATTAACTGTTATTTCTAACCCTGAGCTGCCTGTAGGCCTAGGGGAAACACTTAATACTGAATTAACTGTTATTTCTAACCCTGAGCTGCCTGTAGGCCTAGGGGAAACAACACTGAATTAACTTATTTTTAACCCTGAGCTGCCTGTAGGCTTAGGAGAAACACTTAACACTGAATTAACTATTATTTCTAACCCTGAGCTGCCTGTAGGCCTAGGGGAAACATTTTAATGTTGTCTTAATAGTGCCAGATAAGTGGAAAATGGCAAATGTAATACCTATTTTCAAAGCAGGTGACAGGTCCTTAGCTTCGAACTATAGACCAATAAGCCTAACCTCCATAGTGGAAAAAATTATGGAATCAATAATTGCCGAGGCAATTCGTAGCCATCTTGAAAAGCATAAATTGATCAACGAATCTCAGCACGTTTTTACAAAAGGGCGTTCCTGCCTTACAAATTTATTAACATTTTTCACTAAGGTATCTGAGGAGGTAGATCATGGTAATGAATAGGATATTGTGCATATGGACTTCAGTAAGGCTTTTGATAGTCCCACATCAGAGACTATTGAGGAAAATTAAGGCACACGGAATAGGAGGAGAAATTTTTTCCTGGATAGAGTCATGGTTGACAAATAGGCAGCAGAGAGTTTGCATAAATTAGGAGAAATCAGAGTGGGGAAGAGTCATGAGCGATGTTCCACAGGGGTCAGTGTTGGGTCCCTTGTTCACAATCTACATAAACGACATAGATGAGGGAATAAATAGCGACATAAGCAAGTTTGCCGATGACACCAAAATTGACCGTCGAATTCATTCTGACGAGCACATTAGAGCACTCCAGGAAGATTTGAATAGACTGATGCAGTGGTCGGAGAAGTTGCAGATGCAGTTTAATATAGACAAATGCAAAGTTCTAAACATTCGACAGGAAAATAACCATGCCACATATAAACTAAATAATGTAGAGCTTATTATTACTGATTGCAAAAAGGATTTGGGAGTTCTGGTTAGCAGTAATCTAAAACCAAGACAACAGTGCATAAGTGTTCGCAATAAAGCGAACAGAATCCTTGGCGTCATATCAAGAAGCATAAATAATAGGAGTCCTCAGGTTGTTCTTCAACTCTATATATCCTTGGTTAGGCCTCATCTAGATTATGCTGCACAGTTTTGGTCACCGTATTACAGAATGGATATAAATGCTCTGGAAAACGTACAAAGGAGGATGACTAAGTTGATCCCTTGTATCAGAAATCTTGCCTATGAGGATAGACTGAGGGTCCTGAATCTGCACTCTCTAGAAAGGCGTAGAATTAGGGGGGATATGATTGAGGTGTATAAATGGAAAACGAATAAATAAAGGGGATGTAAATAGTGTGCTAAAAATATCTATCCTAAACAGGACTCGCAGCAATGGCTTTAAGTTGGAAAAATTTAGATTCAGGAAGGATATAGGAAAGCATTGGTTTGGTAATAGAGTTGTGGATGAGTGGAACAAACTCCCGAGTACAGTTATAGAGGCTAAAACGTTGTGTAGTTTTAAAAATAGGTTGGATAAATACATGAGTGGGTGTGGGTGGGTGTGAGTTGGACCTGACTAGCTTGTGATACTAGGTCATATTTCGTGCTCCTTCCTTAAGTGAATGTGTCCTGACCTGAATAGGGTAGGGCATTGGCTTAAGCCGGTAGGAGACTTGGACTTGCCTCTCATGGGCCAGTAGGCCTGCTGCAGTGTTCCTTCTTTCTTATGTTCCTGGAACCAGCCTTGAACTGCCGTTGTGATAGGTGTTTCCAAGCGGATTGCACTTGTCAAGAGTGCCACGACACACTGGAGTAAGGACACTTGGCATATCAGGTATCTTGACACCGTGGCTCCCACGGCGTGACACTCTCGACATGATACCAGATAAGACTAAAGTAACAGAAGAGTACCACCATAGCAACCCCCACCACAGCCGCATGGTGTCCAATTGCTGCACCTCCCCCCATTCCTCCGTGGTCACCCCACGTAAACCCACTCATCTCAACCCACCCACCTCAATCCATCCACTTCAACATATTTCCCCCAACCCACCCTTCCACTCCCTGACAAATTTCAAAACTATATTTGAACCCCATTCTACTTGATGGAATATGACAAGGGAAACATTAACTAGTTTTTGTTCCCACTGTGTAACTACCATATACTGTAGAACAGGGAAGCAATATTGATGTGTCTAATTTAATGAAATTACGAAAAAAAACTTTCTGCCGGGTATACCAGAAGCTCACCTTCCTCTTTCCTAGTAGCAGGTTGATGATGTGTTGCCACATTCTGTCACTAGTTGCTTCCATATTGTATTAATGTATAAAGAATACATTCACAGGATATATACACAGAATTGTATTTATCTCAGCGTATATATGCTGCGAATTTAATCCCTATTTTCTGGATTAAAGTATTCTTGTCTGGTGATGTAAAGTTTACATGCAGCCTATTAATGACCCTGATGTAGTCAATGAGCTTTAAACTCTATTAACCACCCAGCCAGCCAGTACATTCGTCTAGGTATTTGGTTTGAGGAGGTACAAGTACCTCCTCATCTTCTGGGACCAAGTGTCCCCTAGGCCTAGCCCCATTCCCCGCCCTCACGGGGCTCGTAGGGAGAAGCTAGGCCCCTCTGGTCTGCCATCTTCCCTGCCCCAGGGAAGCTCGTGGGAATGGCAGTCTTGTGAGCTGCAGGTGGAAGCAAGCTCTGGCTATCTCCCCAATATCTCTTTGCCAATTGTTGTTGATGTAGATTCACCGGTACTCTCCCGGCCCGGGTCTTGTCCAGATGGTGACCCGTCCTTGGCTTCCTGTCGTGGGAGTGTCTCGAGACCTATGTCTCCCATTGGAGGAAGTACAAGTACATCCTCATCTTCGGGGACCAACTGTCCCCAGGCCTAGCCACATTCCCCGCCCTCACGGGGCTCTTGCCAATTTTAAATTGTTCCTCGTGTAATTACTAGAGAATGCTTCAGACCCTAAATGCTAGTGTATCGTAATAGGCAGTATTTTTGTATTAATTTTGTGATTGCCAATTTTATCAAATTGTTTTTTTAAATATATATATATATATATATATATATATATATATATATATATATATATATATATATATATATATATATATATATATATATATATATATATAGGTATGTTTTATTACATAATATGGTACAAAAGATTTGAGAGATACATTGTTGATATAAAGATGTCATATACAGTACACGAGGTGAGAGATACATGTCTAGTACATATTGTTACATCTTTGTCACTGATTATAATGCGAAAATCTCATCCAGCTCTTCCGAGCTGGTGCGCGTGCCCAGAATACAGCATGCATTACCCTCTGAACAGCAGCGCTGAGTCGCTGGAACAGAAAACTAGCTGCCCTGGGATCCCTAGTTACCCTGTTGAGTCTTTTGCCCAGCTCCTTGAGGAACTTAGATGCACTCTTTTCCCATGAGCCAAGGGTCTCTGAGCCTATGGGAACAAACATATAATGATGGGCAAGTTCTCCATATTTTCTCGACTTCTGGGACTCCCTGAAGGTGGCAGCAGCCCCTCCTTCCTCCCTGGTGTACTGGAGATAGGTATCAGCCAAGGTAGATGCACATGTGTAGTCCCACACCACCTGCTTGCCGTCTGTCCAGGCTTGAAGGGTGATACCATCTGGACGCTTTTGGTTGCCATCAGATCTGCATAGTTGGGGTGGTTCCCTACTGCTGGGCATCCGGCTGTTGTGAGGCTCCTCTTGATAATGTTATTAACCTCTTCATGTCTTGCAATCTTTCCCTCGGATTTACGACACAAAGACCATGGTACCCGAATCGGTCTGCTGCTTCACTGCCACAAATACACCTGTGTTCGGCGAGAATAGGGGCGGCAAGTCGAAGGCAACACCAATGCGGATGGTCTGTGGGTCGAGGCGTGTGCCAAGGCTGGAGTTGGGAACAGCCAAAAGAAAGTCCCCTGCATGAGGAGCTCTCACTGCAAGTAGGCGGGCTCTATCCTTCCCTGACACACTCTGAAGCATTGCTGAGGCTATATTCTCTACTATTGGGCCTATATATATATATATATATATATATATATATATATATATATATATATATATATATTTTTACATGACTAGAAAATTTTAAATAGAATGCAAATGAGAAAAGTAAACTGAAAAAAATAGAAATCCGTAGTTTTATTTTTTAGATTATTGAGGGGAAACTTTCCTATTTTTTCGGAACATTCTTACAAATTTTCGTTTATTATTCGAGAACGTTCTATTCGATCAGTTTCAAAATTTCAGTGCTTGTATAATGTATCTTGTGCATACATTGTTTGCATGCGTGGATGCCATGGCTATCCTCACTGCTACATACCTGTAGGCCAGTCCCAGTTTCTTGTTTCCGTGTGATATATGGAGACAGTATTTACATAAGTCGTGCAGTGTTTACATAAGTCGTACAGTGTTTACATAAGTCGTGCAGTGTTTACATAAGTCGTGCAGTGTTTACATAAGTCGTGCAGTGTTTACATAAGTCGTGCAGTGTTTACATAAGTCGTGCAGTGTTTACATAAGTCGTGCAGTGTTTACATAAGTCGTGCAGTCGTGTTACATAAGTCGTGCAGTGTTTACATAAGTCGTGCAGTGTTTACATAAGTCGTGCAGTGTTTACATAAGTCGTGCAGTGTTTACATAAGTCGTGCAGTGTTTACATAAGTCGTTCAGTGTTTACACAAGTCGTTCAGTGTTTACACAAGTCGTTCAGTGTTTACACAAGTCGTTCAGTGTTTACATAAGTCGTTCAGTGTTTACACAAGTCGTGCAATGTTTACATAAGTCGTGCAGTGTTTACACAAGTCGTTCAGTGTTTACATAAGTCGTGCAGTGTTTACATAAGTCGTGCAGTGTTTACACAAGTCGTTCAGTGTTTACATAAGTCGTGCAGTGTTTACATAAGTCGTGCAGTGTTTACATAAGTCGTGCAATGTTTACATAAGTCGTGCAGCAATGTTTACATAAGTCGTGCAGTGTTTACATAAGTCGTGCAGTGTTTACATAAGTCGCACAGTATTTACATAAGTCGTGCAGTTTAGTTCATGTTAAGCGCTAAACCCATGTGGGTCATTCAGCGCACGACGTGTTGGAAGCTTGTTGCTCAGTCTACTGAGCGCCAGACAGACGCTACCTATAACTTGGCTGTATCTGTGTCTAGCATTAGGAATAATATTAGGTGAGAAGTAAATAATGAATCTGAATGTTATAAGAATGGAGTTAGAAGCCTGAGTAGATCTATAACCCACTATGATAACATGAACGTACATAAGTATGTTTATGGAGCAACTTACAATGTCAACAGACAGGCTTAAGTAAGTTTATTCAGGTATACACAAATACAGTTACATAGATTATCATACATAGCAGCATATGTGTAGAGAACCTAAGATAACCCAAAAAAAGTCAGACAGAGTGACTTATTTCCACTGGGGTCCTTAGGCTTGGTTATAAGTACTTTTACTAGTTTGGCAGACACACAGATGATCAAACCAAATACAAAGTATGTGGCCATCCCTATGGTCACTAACTTGAAACACTATGTACTTAATTGTTCACTTATTGAGGAATATAGAGATAGTATAATAACCTATGTGACAAATCAGAATATCTTATTAATGAAAATAAGATACCAGATATATTAAGCAGATTTCCTAAATTTGTTTGTAACAGATAAGTGAACTGTAGATATAAATCCAAATGTACTATGTTAACCCTTTTGGGGCCTAGTTCCTGGGCTTTTTGTGTATTCATATGCTCTTGCGCTACCGTCCACAGGATGGATATGGGGTGCACAATAAACTAGCCACTTCGGTGGCAAAATCTAATTAAAATCTCAAGCTCAAAACGAGAGCCAACCTTTTTTTTAATGAAGTATATCAACACAGAGTTTGAAGCCTTTCGGAAAAGGCATTCTCCAATAATTACTTTAAATCCAAGGATTTCATTAATATTTAAAATTTCCACCTAAGCATTCTAAACTTATAGTGTGTCATCTTTCTTATGGAATGAACTAACGTGAAGATTTTGAAGCAGATAAGAAGTCATTCTTAGTTATCACACAGATGTATCTTGTGCAAAGTTTTATGAACAAGTTTGGTGCCATTACAAATTATCCCACACATGAACTAAACTTAATGGGCACTATTCTGGCCTTAATATGAATTATTCATTACATACTGAAGCCGTTCAGAAGAGGTAGACTCGAGTATATTTGACAGTGTTTAACGGGAATGAAAATTTCACACTATTTTACATAACAGAAACTTGGCAGATGTGCGACTAACACTTGAATTAGGAGGCATCTTCTATGAACTTTTCAAGCACCACCACTGAGGCTTTTGGAAGTTATCAGAACCATTCCAGGATGCTGGGAATGTTTTTAATAACTCTGGTCATAGGTCAGCTGCACGTATCAGTTGTTCCTACAATCTTGCACTAGTACCGTACACCAGCGTTGAAAATGTTAAGCAGAGGGGATCAGACCTTGTATTATGAGCGAAACAAAAAAGAAAAGACAAAAAAAAGAAATCTGGTAACTATTTAAAGGTCCCCCTTCGTGGATATCTAATGTTGTGAAGTGAATTACAAGAGAGAGTTTTGCTCTGCTGCTTGAGGTCAATACTCTGGCTAGTGTTGTAAATATTCCTTGCCAGCAGCCAACAATGCTATATTTTGTTGAGAGCAAAAATGTTATGTAAAAATAGTGTGAGGTGTGTGTGTGTGTGTAAGAGAGACTAGGTGAGAATGTTGGACGTATGTGTTTGCAAATGTATATAGAGAGGAGAGTGAATGAGATAGAGACAGAGAAGGGGACAGAAAGACACACAGGGAAAGAGAGTGAGAGGGAAAGAGAGACAGAGAGAGGGAGAGTTGGTGGTGTGTGTGGGAGCATCACAGTGAAGGGGAAAATTCACCAGTTTACATTTTTCCCCTCTATGAAGGGGCGCGTGACAGGATGTAATGGAAAAAATGGTTTGAACTCAGAATAAAATTGAGGACGATGTTGTTGCTGATTACCAGGGGACGAGGGTATACAGGCAAGCCACCTAAGCCAGGCAGTACCAGGGGACGAGGGTATACAGGCAAGCCACCTAAGCCAGGCAGTACCAGGGGACGAGGGTGTGCAAGCAAGCCATCTAAGCCAGGCATTACCAGGTGACGAGTGTGTGCAGGCAAGCCACCTAAGCCAGGCAGTACCAGGGGAGGAGAGTGTGCAAGCAAGCCACCTAAGCCAGGCATTGCCAGGGGAGGGTGTGCAAGCAAGCCACCTAAGCCAGATGTTACCAGGAGACAAGGGTGTGCAGGCAATCCACCTAAGCCAGGTATTACCAAAATATGAGGGTGTGCAAGCAAGCCACCTAAGCCAGACATTACTAAGGGGCGAAGGCGTGCAGGCAAGCCACCTAAACCAGGCATTACCAGGGGACGGAGGTGTGCAGGCAAGCCATCTAAGCCAGTCCTATGGAACAATAGCGTGCAGGCAAGCCTCTTAAGCCAGTAGACGTCTTAAGCATCAGCCATAATAAGACCAGAAAGTACAAGGTTATGCAGTATACCGGGATGATGCTCTTTTCTAAGATACATAGATACATACACAGATGCATACACGGATACATATACGTACACAGGCACATATACAGATACACTTTTGTACTGTAGCCATTCCTTGGAGAAGCCTGTCTATATTTGAGTATCTGAGCGTATTTCTGTGTATCTCTCAGTAACTACCAATATGTGTATCTCGGTGTATCTCTCAGTATATCAGTGAATATCTGTGTATCTAAGTGTATCTTAATGTCTGAGCATCTCAGTATCTTAGTGTCTATGTTTCTCAGTATATGTATATCTTACATTGTATTGCTTAGTGTGTGTGTGTGTGTGTCTCCCATAAGCATACATGGGCTGGGCAAAATAATATGAACACCTTGTTATTTAACATTTTTTTACTTTCAATTTGGAGTTGGTCGTCCATTTGCAGGTAAAGTAGCACCAGTTCGTTGAGGAATGTATTGATATAGCATTTGAACAGTATCCAGGGGAATTTAGAGCCATTCCTCAAGCAAAACACTGCTCTAACTCTTTCAAAGACGACGGTGGAGGAAATCGGTTGCTGATTTGTTGTTCCAACTGACCCCACAGATACTCGATAATATTTAGATCCGGCTTCACATATTTAGATTCGACTTTAATTTCATATTCTTGCCAATTCTGAACAACTTTTGCGGTGTGAATTGGTGCATGATCGTCTTGGAAGATACCGCCGCTATTGGGAAACAGCGTTTGTTCCATGGGATGGACTTAATCACCCAGAATTGACAAATATATTTGGGCGTTAACGCTGCCATGAAATACTAATGCCGGGCCAAGAGAATTCCACGATATTGCTGCCCAAATCATCACGGATCCGCGTCCATGCTTCACGGTACAGATGAAGCAGTCGGTGTTATAAGGTTTTTAGGCTGTTTCCAGACGTAATCTCGGCCAGAACTTGGACAAACTGTAAAGGAAGATTCATTGGAGTAAATAACGTTCTTCCATTAGTCCATTGTCCAATTCTTATGGTCATTACACCATTTTTTGTGTTTTGTAATATTTGCTTCTGAAAGGAAAGGTTTAACAATTACATCCCTCCCATGATATCTTGCTGCATGTAGCTCACGACGAACTGTTTTTGTTGAAACCTGGTTTGCAGGATGCTAATTTAGCTCTGCTGTCACCTTGACAGCTGTTGTCTTATGACATTTTGACACAATACGCTACTCGACGGTCCCAGTCACACAGCTTCTTGCGTCCACTATTGTTTTTGTTGGAACTTGCTTTATCTATCATTTTGGAATGCAGACATGACCATAGAGACAGTTGCTCTTGAAACATGGAACATTTCAGCAGTGTTGGTGACCGATGCTCTAGTCATCCGCGCTCCAACAATTTGTTCTCTTTGGAAGTCTGTGAGGTCTTTCATTTTTGTCTCAACTTCGTTCTGAAATATAACAAATCAATATGAATGAATGTAAAGAACGACAAAAAGAGACCTTTAACACATTTAAATTGATTATCCTGTCATTAGTTCCACAGTTCATTCAGCAGGTATTCATATTAATGTGTCCAACCCCTGTTGGGGGTTGGACAGATTATATATACCTCTTGGTATATCTCTGTTCAACTCAGTATATCCGCGTTTCTCAGTATACGTAAAAATAAGTTTCTCATGACCTCCCTTGCATATCAAAGGTTAAAGCACACTTAGTTACAAGCAAGATTTATTGCAGCCTTAATCACTCTGTCATTTTTACACTATTTTACAGGCCAGGAGCTGCTATCCAACCTCAATCTGGCCCTGTTGAAGGTATACTACCACCTCTCAGGCTGCGACCTTTGACAAACATCTATATACTAAGACCCAGGTACTTATTTACTGTTAGGTAAACAAGCACAGCAAGTGAAGGTGACGAACACGAAGTCACAAGAAACAAAAGAGTGTGGAGTGTTTCTTTATCTTAGAAACACAGACCAGTGTGTAGATTGGACCGAGGCCAAACAACTTCTTCCTTGTAACTATTATTCAGCGTAATGTTTTGAAGTTTGTTTTGATTTGCTCTACGGAAGAGCGATAAGTTATGTAGGGTTCAACGGGACCTGGCTGTAATTCCTCAGCACTAGTCCTTGAGAGAAGAGTCTGTAGATGGAGGCTGGGGCACGCACACACGCACTCACCTCACCTATGTTCAGATGCTTGTAGGTGGTCCTGTCCCTCTTTGTGTGACTTGTGGCGTGCTGAAGGTTAACCTGAAGGAGGTTTCCGGGGGTCAGCGTCCCCTCGGCGTGTTCCCAGACCAGGCGTCTTGAAAGATAAAGGCCTGATTAACCAGGCTGTTACTGCTGACCACACGCAGTCCAACATACAAACCACAGCCAGACTGGTCAGGCACTGATTTGAAGAACTTGTCCATTTCTCTCTTGAAGACCCCCTGAGAGTTGTTGGTAGTTTCCCTTATACAGGGAGGGAGGGTGTTGAAGAGTCGTGGACCTCTGACGCTCCTCCTCGGGTTCTCTCTTATTGTACTAGTCGCTTCTCTGCGTTTTAGTGAAGATATTTTGCACCGTCTGCCAATGCTTTTGCCATACGGAGTGATTTCAGTGTTCAGGCTTGGAACCAGTCCCTCCAGGATTTTCCAGGTGTAAATTATGTACCTTGCTCGCCTACGCTCCAAGGAATACAGTTGAAAGGACTTCAGGTGTTGCCAGTAGTTCAGATGCTTGACTGAGTGTATACAAGCAGTGAAAGTTCTTTGTACGTTTTCCAGTTCAACAATCTTGAATGCCTTGAAGATGGCCGTCATTACACAGCAGTGTCCCAGTCTGGAGAGAACAAGTGACTTAAAGAATATTTTTTTTTATTAACACATCGGCCGTTTCCCACCAAGGCAGGGTGGCCCGAAAAAGAAAAACTTTCATCATTATTCACTCCATCACTGTTTTGCCAGAGGCGCGCTTACACTACAGTTAAAAAACTGCAACATTAACACCCCTCCTTCAGAGTGCCGACACTGTACTTCCCATCTCCAGGACTCAAGTCCGACCTGCCGGTTTTCTTGAATCCCTTCATAAATGTTACTTTGCTCACACTCACACACACACACACACATACACACACACACACACACACACACACACACACACACACACACATACACACACACATACACACACACACACATACACACACACACACATACACACACACACACACACACACACTATATATATATATATATATATATATATATATATATATATATATATATATATATATATATATATAAGTGTCTGCGAATAGGTAAAATTTGCAATTTTGGCTTAAATTATTGTAAACTTATCTAAAATATATTTAGTTGGATTAGGCTAAATTAAATTGCGCTTCTTATAATAAGGTTAGGTAAGTTTTCTAAGGTTCTTTTGGTACAAAATAATTAATTCTTACATTGACATAAATGAAAAAAAATATCTTTGAAGGTATAAGAATTTTTTTTTAGAAAGGACTTAATTTTAAATTTCTTGCTAATTGACCAGTTTTACCTATTCGACACGATATTATATATATATATATATATATATATATATATATATATATATATATATATATATATATATATATATATATATATATATATATATATATATATATATATATATATATATGTGTGTGTGTGTGTGTGCGCAAAACAATCGCAGACAAGCGATCTTAACAGTGCAAGACAAGCCACGGAGGGTGGAAATCTTTAGCTCAAGTTCTTTCACATTTCTCAGTGCGTCTTCAGGAGCTGTGCAATGTTGCAAGGGCAACAACAGGAGTACGTTTTCAGAGTATGGTAGTGTGGTGGCACCAACCACCACAGAGACAGAGACTGGCTGGTGCCACCACACTACCATACTCTGAAAACGTACCTACTTCTCCGACATATATATATATATATATATATATATATATATATATATATATATATATATATATATATATATATATATATATATATATATATATATATATAAATATGTCGTGCCTAATAGGTAAAACTGGTCAATTAGCAAGAAC
Source organism: Cherax destructor (assembly GCA_009830355.1). Taxonomy (NCBI): domain Eukaryota; kingdom Metazoa; phylum Arthropoda; class Malacostraca; order Decapoda; family Parastacidae; genus Cherax; species Cherax destructor. Next base: position 159,995 of record WNWK01003029.1, read on the forward strand.
TCATCTAAAATTAAGTCCTTTCTAAAATTTTCTCTTATACGTTTGAAGATATATTTTTTTATTTATGTTAATGTAAAAATTTATAATTTTGCACCAAAAGAATCTTAGAAAACTTACCTAACCTTGTTATAACAAGCGCAATTTAATTTAGCCTAATCCAACTAAATATATTTTTGATACATTTACAATCATTTAATAATAAACAAACACAATGAAATATTTTTTTTTCTTTAGGTTCAGAATGATTTTTGCGAAATTATTGCATACACAAATTTTCGCTTGTCTTATTGGCAAGGGAGTGTTGCTATTTATGCCAAACTCGCAAGTTCTGCCTATTCGGCACGACATATATATATATAAGTAGAATAAGCCGAACTTCCTTAAAAACTTGACTTTTCCAAATATTTTTTTGGATTTAGGCTTGATCAGCTAGGCTGTTACTACTGGCCGCATAGCCCTGCTAGTAAGGTACTGACTACGAATCTCCAGTTTTCTCTTGATTGCAGGTAGGGGTTTGTTGGTAATCCCCCTTATGTATGAAGGGGGGGGGGCTGTTAAACAGTATTGGGCCCCTTACATTTACTGTGTTTTCTCATAGTGTACTCACGGTACCCCTGCTTTTCATTGGGGGTATTTTGCACCTCTGGCCGAGTCGTTTGCTTTCGTAGGAAGGTATTTCTGTGTGCTGAATTGGGACCAGTCTCTCGAGGAATCTTTCACGCTTGCGTTTAAAGTACACGTCAACGGACTTTAAACGTTCCCAGTAATTAAGGTGCTTAAAATACACACACAACACACACACACACACACACACACACACACACACACACACACACAGGATAATACGAAGGCTTGAAAGTTATTGAACAAATATCCAGCCACATCTGTTCATAATAAAGAAAAGCATTTGCAAAGATTGGTTATCAGAGTTACATGATGTCTGGCTTGATGTGAAAACTGGTGTGAACTTTATTTCAGTGTCCGTAGGTTCGAGCCTCCTCTGCCCTCAAATAAATGTAAATAATTTCGCTTTTTTTCGATACACGACAATGTGTGTTTATATGTCACATATGTTTACATTTTACTGACAGTTGTTTGGTTAAAAATATAGTTTATGAGCTAAAATGGAGCTTCATCACATGAATGAAGAGTGTGAACTTCGGAAAAAAAAAACTGCCATAAGCTTTAATGAGCTCTGTGTGAACCTCTGTTAATTGGATTTATTTTAGCCAGCTTCTATGTTTAACGTCGATTATTTTATCCTATTTCACATTAAAAGGTTTATGTATAGGCATTTTAGTTTTATGCCTAAATACAAGGAGATTTTTCGAGTCGACTTCATTATTTTATGAACGTCGACAATTTATTCCTTAAATATGTTAATTAATTGCTTTACATACCTGACACTGAATTTGCACGCTTAAATACAAAGAACAGTTTTTTAAATCTATTTTGTATAATATTCACAATGGTAATTGCTATTTGCTTTTGATGAACTTTGTGTGAAGTATTGTTGGGACTTTTCATTAAAGGAGCGCTGCTGTGGTGTACCTGAGTCGTGTAGGCTGCTGTGGTGTACCTGAGTCGTGTAGGCTGCTGTGGTGTACCTGAGTCGTGTAGGCTGCTGTGGTGTACCTGAGTCGTGTAGGCTGCTGTGGTGTACCTGAGTCGTGTAGGCTGCTGTGGTGTACCTGAGTCGTGTAGGCTGCTGTGGTGTACCTGAGTCGTGTAGGCTGCTGTGGTGTACCTGAGTCGTGTAGGCTGCTGTGGTGTACCTGAGTCGTGTAGGCTGCTGTGGTGTACCTGAGTCGTGTAGGCTGCTGTGGTGTACCTGAGTCGTGTAGGCTGCTGTGGTGTACCTGAGTCGTGTAGGCTGCTGTGGTGTACCTGAGTCGTGTAGGCTGCTGTGGTGTACCTGAGTCGTGTAGGCTGCTGTGGTGTACCTGAGTCGTGTAGGCTGCTGTGGTGTACCTGAGTCGTGTAGGCTGCTGTGGTGTACCTGAGTCGTGTAGGCTGCTGTGGTGTACCTGAGCGTGTAGGCTGCTGTGGTGTACCTGAGTCGTGTAGGCTGCTGTGGTGTACCTGAGTCGTGTAGGCTGCTGTGGTGTACCTGAGTCGTGTAGGCTGCTGTGGTGTACCTGAGTCTGTAGGCTGCTGTGGTGTACCTGAGTCGTGTAGGCTGCTGTGGTGTACCTGAGTCGTGTAGGCTGCTGTGGTGTACCTGAGTCGTGTAGGCTGCTGTGGTGTACCTGAGTCGTGTAGGCTGCTGTGGTGTACCTGAGTCGTGTAGGCTGCTGTGGTGTACCTGAGTCGTGTAGGCTGCTGTGGTGTACCTGAGTCGTGTAGGCTGCTGTGGTGTACCTGAGTCGTGTAGGCTGCTGTGGTGTACCTGAGTCGTGTAGGCTGCTGTGGTGTACCTGAGTCGTGTAGGCTGCTGTGGTGTACCTGAGTCGTGTAGGCTGCTGTGGTGTACCTGAGTCGTGTAGGCTGCTGTGGTGTACCTGAGTCGTGTAGGCTGCTGTGGTGTACCTGAGTCGTGTAGGCTGCTGTGGTGTACCTGAGTCGTGTAGGCTGCTGTGGTGTACCTGAGTCGTGTAGGCTGCTGTGGTGTACCTGAGTCGTGTAGGCTGCTGTGGTGTACCTGAGCCGTGTAGGCTGCTGTGGTGTACCTGAGTCGTGTAGGCTGCTGTGGTGTACCTGAGTCGTGTAGGCTGCTGTGGTGTACCTGAGTCGTGTAGGCTGCTGTGGTGTACCTGAGTCGTGTAGGCTGCTGTGGTGTACCTGAGTCGTGTAGGCTGCTGTGGTGTACCTGAGTCGTGTAGGCTGCTGTGGTGTACCTGAGTCGTGTAGGCTGCTGTGGTGTACCTGAGTCGTGTAGGCTGCTGTGGTGTACCTGAGCCGTGTAGGCTGCTGTGGTGTACCTGAGTCGTGTAGGCTGCTGTGGTGTACCTGAGTCGTGTAGGCTGCTGTGGTGTACCTGAGTCGTGTAGGCTGCTGTGGTGTACCTGAGTCGTGTAGGCTGCTGTGGTGTACCTGAGTCGTGTAGGCTGCTGTGGTGTACCTGAGTCGTGTAGGCTGCTGTGGTGTACCTAGTCGTGTAGGCTGCTGTGGTGTACCTGAGTCGTGTAGGCTGCTGTGGTGTACCTGAGTCGTGTAGGCTGCTGTGGTGTACCTGAGTCGTGTAGGCTGCTGTGGTGTACGTGAGCCGTGTAGGCTGCTGTGGTGTACCTGAGCCGTGTAGGCTGCTGTGGGGTACCTGAGCCGTGTAGACTGCTGTGGTGTACCTGAGCCGTGTAAGCTGCTGTGGTGTACCTGAGCCGTGTAGGCTGCTGTGGTGTACCTGAGCCGTGTAGGCTGCTGTGGTGTACCTGAGCCGTGTAGGCTGCTGTGGTGTACCTGAGCCGTGTAGGCTGCTGGTGTACCTGAGTCGTGTAGGCTGCTGTGGTGTACCTGAGTCGTGTAGGCTGCTGTGGTGTACCTGAGCCGTGTAGGCTGCTGTGGTGTACCTGAGCCGTGTAGGCTGCTGTGGTGTACCTGAGCCGTGTAGGCTGCTGTGGTGTACCTGAGTCGTGTAGGCTGCTGTGGTGTACCTGAGTCGTGTAGGCTGCTGTGGTGTACGTGAGCCGTGTAGGCTGCTGTGGTGTACCTGAGCCGTGTAGGCTGCTGTGGTGTACCTGAGCCGTGTAGGCTGCTGTGGTGTACCTGAGCCGTGTAGGCTGCTGTGGTGTACCTGAGTCTTAGGCTGCTGTGGTGTACCTGAGTCGTGTAGGCTGCTGTGGTGTACGTGAGTCGTGTAGGCTGCTGTGGTGTACCTGAGTCGTGTAGGCTGCTGTGGTGTACCTGAGTCGTGTAGGCTGCTGTGGTGTACGTGAGCCGTGTAGGCTGCTGTGGTGTACCTGAGCCGTGTAGGCTGCTGTGGTGTACCTGAGTCGTGTAGGCTGCTGTGGTGTACGTGAGCCGTGTAGGCTGCTGTGGTGTACCTGAGCCGTGTAGGCTGCTGTGGTGTACTGGTCGTGTAGGCTGCTGTGGTGTACGTGAGCCGTGTAGGCTGCTGTGGTGTACCTGAGCCGTGTAGGCTGCTGTGGTGTACATGAGCCGTGTAGGCTGCTGTGGTGTACCTGAGCCGTGTAGGCTGCTGTGGTGTACCTGAGCCGTGTAGGCTGCTCTGTCTGGCATCCACGCTACTCTCACCTCTCCACCCAACCTGTTTGCTATAGTTTCTAAACTTGCTCTGGGAAATAATGTGTGTTCCTGTGTATGCATTATCGTGCCCGTAGTGTTGTATTGTTTGCCATACCAATTAACCTCCACGTAATTATATTTCCCCCGAAAAAAAAATTAACGCTAGGCCCACAAGGGTCATACACAGTTATGTTTCCCCAGAGTTTTGACCTAAATACTCATTTGTATAAGTGTTTAATCCTTTCACATATAAAAAATACTTTAGTAGATTTGGAGTTTTTTTTTATATCGCCATAGGGGGTGAAAATCTTCAGCTTAAGATCTTTCACACGTCTCCGTGCCTCATCAGGAACTATGAATAAATATATAAATATATATATATATATATATATATATATATATATATATATATATATATATATATATATATATATATATATATATATATATATGTCGTGCCGATTAGGAAAAACTTGCTATTTTGGCTTAAATAGCAATGCTCATCTTGCCATATAAGACAAGCGAAAATTTGTTTATGCAATAATTTCGCAAAAATCATTCTGAACCTAACGAAAAAATATATTTCATTGTGTTTGTTTATTATTAAATTATTGTAAACATATCTAAAATATATTTAGCTGGGTTAGGCTAAATTAAATTTCGGTTGTTATGATAAGGTTAGGTAAGTTTTCTAAGTTTCTTTTGGTACAAAATTATAAATTTTTATATTAAATAATAACCCTTTACCGGGCAGGACCGTGTAAAAACGGTCCTAAAAGCATGGTTTTTGCACCATGCTTTTTTAGAAAGGACTTAATTTTAAATGAGTTCTTGCTAATTGACCAGTTTTACCTAATCGGCACGACATATATATATATATATATATATATATATATATATATATATATATATATATATATATATATATATATATATATATATATGTCATGCTGAATAAGTAAAACTGGTCATAGTTAAGACTTATTTAATTAGTTCTTCTAAAATTTTCTCTTATACGTTTAAAGATATATTTTCTAATTTATGTAATTAAAAATTAATAATTTTAACAAACTTTAGAAACTTACTAACTATTATAACAAGCCAATTTAATTAACAAGATTTATTATAACAACAATTAAGTTATAATAATTAAGTAATAAACACAATGAAATATATTTTTTTCCGTTAGGTTCAGAATGATTTTTGCGAAATTATTACCATTATTACCCCTCCACCACTTTCTTGTGCCCTCCCCTGTCTGCCTGCCTATAAATACCTCTTCCACATGTCCTTTGTGTTAGTGTGACTTTGTAAATGGTCCAAGTCGGACCGAAACGTCGTCGTAAGCTCCTCTCTTTTTTATATGTGCGGGTTGTGTGTGTATTGTTCCAGTCACTGTATTGTGCCTTTTTTGTTATTTAAGTTTTACCTATTCGGCACGATATTATATATATATATATATATATATATATATATATATATATATATATATATAAATATATATATATATATATATATATATATATATATATATATATATATATATATATATATATATATATATATATATATATATATATATATATATATATATAAATATATATATTAAATATAAATATATATAAATATAAAATATATATAAATATAAATATTTATAAATTTAAATATATATAAATTTAAATATATGTAAATATAAATATATATAAATATAAAATATGTAAATATTACATATATATATATATTTATATATATATATATATATATATATATATATATATAAATATATATATATATATATACATATATACTAATATTATATATTATTTTTTCAACAAGTCGGCCGTCTCCCACCGAGGCAGGGTGACAAAAGAAGAAATCCCAAAAAGAAAATACTTTCATCATCATTCAACACTTTCACCACACTCATTCATAATCACTGTCTTTGCAGAGGCGTCAGATACGACAGCTGAGAATAAGTCCCTCCCAGCTGTCACTATCCCAGACCCCTCCTTTAAAGTGCAGGCATTGTACTTCCCATTTCCAGGTCTCAAGTCCAGCTAAATCAATTAATTGGTTTCCCTGAATCCCTTCACAACATGTTACCCTGCTCACACTCCAACAGCTCGTCAGGTCCCAAAAACCATTCGTCTCCATTCACTCGTATCTAACACTCTCACACATGCTTGCTGGAAGTCCAAGCCCCTCGCCCACAAAACTTCCTTTACCCCCTCCCTCCAACCTTTTCGAGGACGACCCCTACCCCGCCTTCCTTCCCCAATAGGTTTATTGTAACCACGAACGAGTGGTATTTAATCAATAACAACACTGCGACTAGCCGAGGACTCGAACCCATGTCGTTTTGGCCTGCCTCATGGTAAGCAAAAAATCACATGACGCCACATGACCACTCGTTCGTGGTTACAATAATATATATACCGCTTGTGGAGGCTAGTACACCAAACGTGGAGTAGAATGAAATTAGCTCTAAGGTACCCACAATATCGTATGTCCTCGGATCACAGTAAAACATCTAGCTCTGCTGGGTGCGTGATCTTGGTAGGATTAGGGGGTTCTGTGGGTTAGAGCTTCATGTGGTTTTCGCTCACGATGAGGCGGGCCAAAACGATATGGATTCGAGTCCTCGGCTAGTCGCAGTATTATTGATTATATATATATATATATATATATATATATATATATATATATATATATATATATATATATATATATATATATATATATATACGTATATATTACGATATATCGTGTATGCATAATTTTATAAATATATATATATATATATATATATATATATATATATATATATATATATATTATATTATATATATATTACACATACACGATATATCGATACTTTTAGCAAGATCTCAGTTGAATAAGATTGGAGAGTTTCATTTGTGTTCCAGGGTTTAATTAGTGTCTGTTAGGAGTAGCAAGCGAAAAAATAATACAGCGGAGTATGATGAAAGGAAGCTGCGACTACGAGATGAATATTTCTGATATGTTTTAACCACAGCCTGGAGTATCAGTGGTAGCTGGTGTCGCTGCCCTGCCCCACAGGTGGTAACATACCCATTTTATATTGGTTTTTAAGTATGCTTGCCGCGTTTCCAGTTTCTTTAATTTTTCGTAGATGTTAAGAATATAGTTGTGTTAGTATGAGGTTGTTATAATACCGAGGTAATGTGTTGTATGGAAGGTGGAAATATTAAGGTGAGTAAGGCGTGTTGGTTGCAAGTGTTGCGCGTGGTGGCCAGTGCGCGTGCGCCTGGGAGGAGACGGGGGGAGAGACAGCCAAGCGTAGGATAATCCCACTGCAATTTACCTCCATCACTGACACCAGCTTCATATAACATCTTATACACTTACATTAGTGTTTTGGCGTTATATATGTTGCTTGTAAATAGTGTGTGAGGGTGTAGTACTTGGAGAAGAGTGATAATAAGAGTGGGTGTGGGAGGTGGTGGCTGTGGGTAGGGTGCGCGCTGGTAACCACCTCAGTGTGCAGTGCGCGAGGCTTAGTTGCGGAGCTCGGCTGCCCTTCCTGCGTGGCGTGTGTGTGTGAGTGTGGTGTTAGTGTGCTGGAGTTGTGGCGCCGCCGCCACTCTGCTCTGTGCTGGAGGTGGGCAGCACCGTGTAGCCTGGTGGCTCAGTGGTAGCCGACGCCGCAACCATGGGCTGTGCCATGTCTGCGGAGGAGCGCGCCGCTCAGGCCCGCAGCAAACAGATTGAGAAGAACTTGAAGGAAGACGGCATCCAGGCGGCCAAGGATATCAAACTGCTGCTGCTGGGTAAGTACATGGGCGTGCGGGCGTGGGCGGGGCGGCGTAATGGTAGCTACTACGCGCAGCTCCTCCATATGGGCGTGGCTCCTCGCATTTCAGTTCTTCCCTCTCTGAGATAACGTAACCAAAACCATCTTTTGTTTGTCTTGAAGGAAGAAAGACCTTTATAATGATGTGAATTACAGGTAAAACTTGCATTTGTTGAAGTATTTAAAGGTGTTTTAATGGGATGCCGACTTTCTGGGGTGAGGTGGTGGTGGTGCCACCTAGCGGCTGACCGGAGAAGTACCAGTGCCATCCACTGACGCAGCTGCGGCCACCCACTGTCACCACCACCACCCACTGTCACCACCACCCACTGTCACCACCACCCACTCACCACCACCATCCACTGTCACCACCACCATACCCATCACAGTACTTTTCACAACCGCCCAATCATCAGTGCCACCCACTCACAAACACTCACAGTATATACCACTAGCACTACGCCCACCAGTGTCACTTGCACAACCGCTATCACCACAGTGCCACTTCAACAACCGCTATCACCACAGTGCCACTTCAACCACCACCATCACAGTGCCACTTCAACCACCACCATCACAGTGCCACTTCAACAACCACCATCACAGTGCCACTTCAACAACCACCATCACAGTGCCACTTCAACAACCACCATCACAGTGCCACTTCAACAACCACCATCACAGTGCCACTTCAACAACCACCATCACAGTGCCACATCAACAACCACCATCACAGTGCCACTTTCGCAACCACCGCCACAGTGCTGCTCATTACTACCACAGTGCCATCGACTACCATTAGTGTCATCCACTACCACAATCACAGTGTTATCCACTACCATCACTGTAGTGCCATCAGCTACCATCACTATAGTGCCATCCACTATCATAGTGCCATCAGCTACCATCACTATAGTGCCATCCACTATCATAGTGCCATCAACTACCACCACCACCACAATGCCATCAACTACCACCACCACAGTGCCATCAACCACCATCACAGTGCCATCAACTACCATCACAGTTCCATCAATCATCACCACAGTGCCATCCACTACCACTCCCACAGAGCCATCATCTACCACCACCACAATGCCATCAATTACCATCACAGTGTCATCAACCATCACCATAGTGCCATCAGCCATCACCATAGTGCCATCAACCATCACTACCACAGTTCCATCAGCTACCATCACAGTGCCATCAGCTACCATCACAGTGCCATCAACTACCATTACCACCACAGTGCCATCAACTACTACCATCACAGTGTCATCAACTATAACCACATTTCCATCAACTACCACTACAGTGCCATCCACTAAAACCATCAACTGCCACTATCCGTACGACCTGGCACCATCAGAGTACGACCATCAGTGAGACCCACTACCACCACCAGAGTGCCACACTACATTACAGCTCTCACATCCTGCCACCCTAGCATTCTTCACATTGTCTAACAGGCGGATAATACCACCTTTGTTGGACACCACTACCACCACGACGACCCCTTTATCACCACCTCCACCCTACCTTACCACTACCCTACCTACTACCACCACAACCACCATCCCACCCCACCACCACCCCACTCTACCACCACTTCCACCCTCACTACTACTACACCATACCACCACCACAACTCCACTAACACCATCCCCCTACCACCACCCCTACTACCACCACCACTACTACCACCCCACTACTACCACCCCCACCAACCCCCACTACCCCACTGCCCCTGCTACAACGACCCCCCACCCCACTATCGCCCTCGCAGCCACTATCATCCCCACAACCACTACCATCGTCCCACTACCACCACCCCTACTACCAGCACCACCACTACCAACGCTACTACCACCACTACCCCACTAACCCCACCCCACTAACCCCCACCCACTAACCCCACCCCACTAACCCCACCCCACTAACCCCACCCCACTAACCCCCACCCCACTAACCCCCACCCCACTAACCCCCACCCCACTAACCCCCACCCCACTAACCCCACCCCACTAACCCCCACCCCACTAACCCCCACCCCACTAACCCCACCCCACTAACCCCCAACCCCACTGCCCCTGCTACCACTACCACCCCCACTATCGCCCCACAGCCACTATCACCCCCACAACCACCCCACAACCATCACAACTACCACCTTCATTCTACCCTGTTACCACAACCACCACTAAAACTACCACCACCACCCACTTCAGCTACCATCACTCCAACAACTTTCACCCACTTGAGCAACCACCACCCACTTGAACAACCACCACCCACTTGAGCAACCACCACCCACTTCAACCACCACCACCACCCACTTCAACCACCACCACCACCACCCACTTCAACCACCACCACCACCCACTTCAACCACCACCACCACCCACTTCAACCACCACAACCACCCACTTCAACCACCACAACCACCCACTTCAACCACCACCACCCACTTGAGCAACCACCACCCACTTGAGCAACCACCACCCACTTGAGCAACCACCACCCACTTCAACCACCACCACCACCACCCACTTCAACCACCACCCACTTCAACCACCACCCACTTCACCATCACTCTTCAGCTACCAACCACTTCAACTACCACAACATTTACCCCCGTCAAACACCACCACCCATCTCCACTTATATCACTACCACAACCACGAACCATCACCACAACTACGATCATCACCATCTCAACCACCACCTATCAGCATCACCACCACCCCAACAATCATTACCACTACAACCATCACCACTACCACCACTGTGCAACTTGAACCTTAAGATGAAGTGTAAAAATACATGTCTCTTTATCTTTGGGTCTCACCCTCCTGATCCATACTTTATCAGCCTCTATCCTTCTGACTCCATCCTTCCCAGTCGTCTCCCTCGTGACTTCTTGCAATACTGACTTTTTTTCTATTTATTAATTATCTTTGTATATAAGCCACCGTCAGAAACGGCCCAGGAATTCTCAGTTTTAAGAAGATACGGAAGATGGATGGTTATCTTGAAAAATTCAGGGACCACCTGTAGAATTGGTACTTCCCTCGCAGGTGGTTCCTCCTCTGATGACGACAACGATTTGAGCAACATTTTAAAGGGCACGTCAGTTTCCCTGTCTTCTAATAATATATTTTTCCCCCACCTTGTCCATAATTACTATCGCATTTGCTTTGCTTTCGTAAGGTGAAGTCCAGAATCTTTCCTTAATTCATGGTATAACTTAACAGATCTTTGAGGACAATTGTGTTGCAGGGTCCGAGCTTTGCTCAGACCCCGCAACACAATTGTTCTCAAAGATTTGTTAAGTTATACCATGAATTAAGGAACGATCTAAAACTTCATCTTACGAAACCAGACAAAGTAAATGCAATAGTAATTATGGATAAGGTAGATTATAGGAGAAAAATAAACATGATATTAGGAGACAGGGAAGCTAACGCGATAATATGAATCGATGTTCAGCGACCCACTAAATAAAAGTACGTACGTAGAATGGAGGACACTTTTTTTTTTTATTTTTTTACTATTTCTTCCAGACCTACAAATCGTATATTTGACATAAGCACAAATCCCATAGAATTAGAAAAAAAAGCAGAAAACTTGCCCAAAAATACAGCACTTGGGCCGGATTCTTAGCGTTCCTTATTTATAAAGAGTATGTCAAATCCCACTGGCACGAGCACCCGGTATTCGAGAGGCCTTAAAATTTGAAGATATAGATTTTCTGCACAAGAGGCAGTAGAGCTCTGGTAAAAAAAATACAGACTTCCTAGCAAAGTGGTGGGCAAGATATGGCCAGTGGGCCAAATTTGGCCTGCCAAATTATTGCAGTCATCCGCCATTGCATTTATCAATAGGAAAAAATGCTTTACTTGTTATTATGTGAGAGACGGGCACCTAGAGCAGCAAGAGAGGCTGATCACCTATTGACCTGATAAACCAATTCTTGACTTCACGATAGTAAGGGCCACACCCACACCTCGGTATTGTTCACAGTAACCTGGGGGTCCAGCACCAACACTGGATAAGCTCAGTCTTCTCTTTGCTTCTCACAAAAGCAGAGAAGCTAAGGTTTGGTTAGGTTCAAGTAAAAATAGAAAAGTCAAATTGAAGGAGGTCAGAGGAGCAGATATGAAGGTAGGAAATCGTTTTTATGTTCTTCAGGACGAATGTACTTCACTGGTCAATAAAGGATGAAGGTTTCATCAACTTTGCTAATAAAGGTAAGAATATTTTTGTGGTCGGCAACTCACAGGCTAGATATATGGACCATGCCTATTGTAACAGGGATATATGGACCGTGCCTATTGTAACAGGGATATATGAACCATGCCTATTGTAACAGGGATATATGGACCGTGCCTATTGTAACAGGGATATATGAACCATGCCTATTGTAACAGGGATATATGGACCGTGCCTATTGTAACAGGGATATATGTACCGTGCCTGTTGTAACAGGGATAGAAAGGCGAGACAAGGAGTGTGTTTTCCCTGGAGCTGGTGTTGGCTACATAGTCAGCAGGTTGGAAAATATCATGTCCGGCAATGGGAGTTGCTAGTTAATTACAGAACAGCTATACATTTAATTAGGTACAAGGGATTGATCCCTATCATATGTATCATCATACATAAGAGGTGTGAGGAATAAATGGATGTGTAGAGCATTTGATGTAAACTGTTGGCTAAACAAGTACTGCAAAGAACTTGCAATCCCATTCATTAACATCTGGGATAATTTCTTTGGCAAACATGATGTGTTATGCAGCGGATGGGGGCACATCTCTCGGTCAGGGAGGATAGTGTTAGTTAACTCTGTCGGGCTGGCCGTCGTTGAATTGTCTAGCACTTGAAACTGATAGAAGGTAGAAGCATGGGTGTGTGTGAGAAACAAATAGGTTGCAGCATGAGGCTTGAAAGCAAAGATTGCCAAGATACCTCATGGAAATATTCAAAAGACGATGATTGCTCGTCATATAGTTACTAATAAAAGCAAAGGAATTGGTCAACAAAGAGACATTAAAGATCTGCGAGTGACTAACTCTCTCAAGGTTTAAGATACTAATAAGAGCGCTAGAAATAAGACAGATTAATTGAGATTAATTGCTTGTGCAAAAAAAATATTTACAGTACGAGAGACCTGATTCAACCTGAAAGTTTGGAAAATGCCTTCTGAATGCCACATACAAGGCTATAAATTATTTCACATATTTGGTGATGCATGTCAGAGATAATTTAACTGTTGCATTAGACAAAATAGAAACGTGGAAGCGATCGGCACTGAATCTATTTGCCTACAGTGTCTCGTGGGACATGAAAAACTAATCCTGGGGGTGATTTACAGGCCCAGGTAAATTCTATGGGATGAGATTACTAAATAAGAAAATGTTTTAAGGGGAGAATTTAAGTTAAGCCAAATTGACTGGAACAATTTGACAGGAAATCTTGAGGTTAATGAAGAGCTTGAGGAAAGCAATCACAAATCACTCAGTTTCAATATTTGGAATTACCTTAATAACTATAATCAAGTCAGGGTTCCTGATTTTTGTGCAGCCGATTTATTGGGTTGAGAATTATCTAGGCAGAGCGGACTGGTATGACCTGACTGGTCTTGAGGAGTAGGTAGGAAATGGTTGCCAATATGACATTTTTCAAAGCATAGTTCAAGCTGCCCAAGCAACGTTATGTTCCAAAGAGGGAAAATTAGATCAAACAAAAATGACCTTAAGTGGATAAACACTGATAAAACAAACATCTTGTAGGACAAAAGAGAGGCATTTACAGGCGAATTAAAAGAGGAGAGGGACACTTTAAGGAATCAGCATCTTCATTTAAAGAGAGAAATAAAAAAAAGAAACAAGAAAAGCCAAAATAGATTATAAAATTAAGGTAGCAATGGAATCAAAGTCCAACAGAAAAAAGTTTCATGTCTATAGGAGTAAGATTGGAGGTCAAGATAGGCTCACAAGTTTCTTATGTCAGCTCACTGTCATCTCAGTTTTTACTCAGGAAGTTACTAGTGAAATTCCAGAAATCAAAGATTATATAGGTCATGTCACAAGTGACATGGTTCTCAGACAGATTAAAATCAAACAAATCACCGAGGCCTGAAGAACTGTTCTTAAGGGTTATAAAGGAATGTAAAGAGTAACTTAGCAAACCATATCACTAAACTGGCATAGTGCCGGATAAGTGGAAAATGGCAAATGTTATACATATCTAGAAAGCAAGAGATGTCGGTAGCTTCGAATTATAGACCAATTAGCCTAACCTGCATTTTTGGAAAATTTATGGAATCGGTAATTTCCGAGGGTGTCCGAAGCTACATTGAAAGACAAATTGATCAGTGAATCTTGATCACGGTTTTACAAAAGGGCGGTGTGCCTCTGAAGACAGAGGCACACCGAATAGGAGGGAAAATTTGTTTCTGGATAGAGCCGTGGTTGACCGATGGACAAGAGAGAGGTTGCGTAAGTAGGAAGAAATCAGAGTGGGATGACACGTCACAAGTGGTGTTCCGCAGGGATTAGTGTTGGGCCCTTTGTTGTTCACAGTATACATAAACGACATAGATGAGGTAATAAATAGCGACATAAGCAAGCTTGCCGATCACACTAAAATAGGCCGTCAGATAAATTTTGATGCGGTTTAATGTAGACAAATGTAAGTTTCTAAACCTGGGAAAAAACTGAATAATGTAGATCTCAATCACTCTGAACGAGAGAAAGATTTAGGAGTTCTGGTTAGCAGTTCTAAAGCCAAGACAACAGTCCATAAGTGTTCGCAATAAAGCTAATAGAAAAGTATAATAGGAATCCTCAGGTTATACTTTAACTTAGGCCTCGTTTAGACTATGCTGTGCAGTTCTGATCTTATTACAGAATAGACATGAATTCCCTGGAAAACGTAAAGAAGGATGACAAAGTTGATCTCATGTATCAGAAATCTTTCCTACGATGATAAACTTAGGCCACTGAATCTGTACTCTGGAAAGTTGTAGAATTAAGGAGGATATGTGATAGTTACTTCATACCCATTATGTGAGTGGTAGTTACTATACCCATCGTGTGGGTATGAGGCTAACCACGTCACAAAAATACCACTATATCATTCAGTCTACCAGAGGATTCAATTGGGTAATGATATTCTCTCTCTCTCTCTCTCTCTCTCTCTCTCTCTCTCTCTCTCTCTCTCTCTCTCTCTCTCTCTCTCTCTCTCTCTCTCTCCCACCTTTGCTCTCTCCTCCTCTCCCACCTTTGCTCTCTCCTCTCCCACCTTTGCTCTCTCCTCCTCTCCCACCTTTCTTCTCTTCCTTCTCTCTCCCACCTTTCCTCTGCATGTATAATTTAGAGGTATGTGTATATACGGGTGGCTGTGTGTGGCCACTGTTACAATGTTCACTAGTACAGCTCTCAGTCCTGTCCACTTTACCGTGGGTCAACCCACGTTTAGTGGGTGTTGCTTTTTACAAGTGAAGTAGATTTTGATCGTTATGTTTAGGCTGGTTTTACATGTGATTTACCTGTAACCTGTTTCGAGAGGTTTCCTTCTCTTGCGGCCCGGCCTCAGACCAAACTCCCTGATGATTCTTTAGTCAACTAAGATGTTGCTGTTGTCTCAAGACTTGCACTGGTATGTATTCTTGGGTGAATAATGACTGCATTGCTATACAATGATGTATGTAGTTAGATACATTGTCATCCATTTTTTCCCTTAAACTTCTAAGATATTGGGAACACCTGAATTTACCTTCAGCTGTAGTCCTTGGAACGCAGGCGAGAAAGGTACATCATAATTTACACCTGGAAAATCCTGGAGGGACTCCTCCCAAACGTGCACACCGGAATCACTCTGTGTGAAAGCAAGCAAGAGACTTAGACGGTGCAGAGTAACTTCAATAAAAAGCAGAGGCACAACGAGTACACAGAGAGCTCGTTGAGTGCCAGAGGTCCCCGACTCTTCAACACCCTCTGTGCATAAGGGGAATTTCCAATACTCCTTTGTCGGTCTTCAAGTCAGCTCCTGACCACCGGGGTTGTGGTTCGTACGTTGGATTGCGGGAGGCCAGTAGTAATAGACTGGTTAATCAGGCTCTGATCCACCTGGAGGTCTGGGACCGAGCCGTTGGGGCGCTGACCCCAGGATCATTCTTCAGGTATGAATCAACCCCTTCCCTCTCTTTCGTTTGTCTCCTGTTCAAAATTAAAATTCTACATGATACATCGTTTGTACAAAAATGGATCACAAGGAAAGCCCTGTTCTGCCATGAAGATCTGTTTATAAAACTTCATTTTTTCTTGTGTGGGGGATAGGACATCGTAATGAACGTAGTATAGAATTCTTGACGATATCCTCATTGCCTTACTCAAGTCTCCCACCTCAAGCTGACAGATTTCAACACCATATAATTATTATTAGTATCTATTATTATTATTAGTATGTATGTATGCAACCCATTTTGCATGATGGAATATGACAAGGAAACATAGCTAGCTTTTCTTTCCACTGTACAAGTGCTGAATAGAATAGCAGCACACTGCTGATGTATTCAGTTTTGTTAAAACAAATTCCTGGCCTCCTTCCCTCTCTCAGACGAGCACCTGGCCTCCTTCCCTCCCTCAGTCGAGCACCTGGCCTCCTTCCCTTCCTCAGACGAGCACCTGGCCTCCTTCCCTCCCTCAGACGAGCACCTGGCCTCCTTCCCTCCCTCAGTCGAGCACATGGCCTTCTTCCCTCCCTCAGTCGAGCACCTGGCCTCCTTCCCTCCCTCAGACGAGCACCTGGCCTCCTTCCCTCCCTCAGACGAGCACCTGGCCTCCTTCCCTCCCTCAGACGAGCACCTGGCCTCCTTCCCTCCCTCAGACGAGCACCTGACCTCCTTCCCTCCCTCAGACAAGCACCTGGCCTCCTTCCCTCCCTCAGACGAGCACCTGGCCTCCTTCCCTTCCTCAGACGAGCACCAGACACTTGGCCAGGTCATAAACATTGAGGTGCTCTCATCATGGTCTGCTGTCAGCAGTGTTCACGCTACACTCTCCGTGTTGACTTGCTATCAGTCTGCCTGTCTGTCAGTTAACATACAACCACTTCTTCCACTCTTCCATCAACGATACCTCTGAAGCTGCCGTAGCTGCTGAACCCTTGATAGAATACTTGACGATATCCTCATTGCCCTACTGAAGGCCACCACTTAGTTGAAATGTATGAGTCAGCCTTGTTACTCGACCTGTGTGATGACCTGATGAGAAACACTACCAGTTTTTGTTCCCATTATGTACTATCATGCTGAATATGTTAGCAATTTTGGATACATATACAAATTTCTGATATCAATTTTGTTTAATAATAATAATACAAAAGAAAGTGTACCAGTCACTGGTGAAAGCATTTGCCTCTCAATCGCCAGGTCCTGGGTTTGATTCTCTGGTAGGGAGAAACATATATGTCAGTTTCCCTTACACCTCAGCTGCTTCTGCCAACCTGGCAGTAAAAAAATGGGCACTTGTGTGTTTGCGGACTGTTGTGGGTCGCATCCAAGGACACGTTAGAAAACTCCAGTCCTTCTGCAATGTCATTCTTTGTAAGGAAACACTCCGATTCTATCTTACTCCAGTACTCACGAAGTATTAGTGTCAAGTAAAGGTATCCGTGTATATGATATTAATAAATAAAAAAAGAGTACCCGTCTGTTTAACTGGTAACTTCCCACGCCCAACCTTCTCCCAGTGTGCTACTAAGCTCTCTCTCTCTACCTGCAACCCTAGTTCTTCCCTCTTCCCCCACCTTCATGCTCTCTCTCTACCTGCAACCCTAGTTCTTCCCTCTTCCCCCACCTTCATGCTCTCTCTCTACCTGCAACCCTAGTTCTTCCCTCTTCCCCTCCTTCATGCTCTCTCTACGTTTTAAAATTTTACAGTTATATATATATATATATATATATATATATATATATATATATATATATATATATATATATATATATACACACACACACACGGTTTCGAAAGTTTCTGAACTTTTGCAGCCTGGCCTGGGGCTAGGGCTCTCAGTTGATTGCCTCCTCAACCAGGCTGTTGAGGTTGGCGGCCCGCCTGCCTGCCATCACAGCCTGGTTGATCTGGAATATCGCGGCGTTAGGGATCCAGTTTTTTCTTGTTTCCTCTTGTTCTGGCAATACTTCTGATATCTGCTGGTAGCAGGTTGAAGAGCCTTTGACCTCGGATGTTGACACGTTATTTTCTTATTAGGTCTGTGGCTCCAGTGTTTCACTGGGTCTACTCCACACTCCAATGTGATGTTATTGTAGTGTGCAGATTTGGCACTGGGCCCTCCAGTATCTGCAAGTATATACAATCACGTATCTCGTCTTCTCTATGATTCATAGAGTATATTCCAACAAGTCTCAGACTTCTCACCATCCAGCCAGTCAGTTTTCTGGTTTTCACAACAGTTTCTTTTATTGTGTTCTTTAAAAGATAGTTCAGCACATTATACCCAGGTCTTTTACATGTCCTTTTGATTCTGCGGGATAACCCGACCAGCCGGGCTGCAGTTCTTACGTTGGATGTCGTGCGGCCAGCAGTAACAGTCTGGTTTATCAGGCCCTGATCCACCGAGAGGCCTGGTCGAGGACCAGGCCTCGGGGGCGTTGATCCCCGGAACACCCTCCAGGTAGGTACGCAGGCGGTGATGGTGCTAAACCTTACCGAGGTGCAGTATACACAACCTCTAAGATCTTAATACTAAACTCAATCAGGAAGGAGTCAGTACTGAGGTAGGCTCTGAGGTAGGCTCCGAGGGTAGGCTCTGAGGGTAGGCTCTGAGGTAGGCTCTGAGGGTAGGCTCTGAGGGTAGGCTCTGAGGTAGGCTCTGAGGTAGGCTCGTAAATAAAATACTTTCTAGTAATAAGGCTTGAGATTTTTCTTGGAATCCTTTGAATGTTTTTTCTTCTCCCGCTCCATATAATGGTATTTTTCACAATTGTTTGTATATTGGTAGTTTTGTTGAGAATTTGTATACACGCAAAATTAACAATTTGGAAATTTATGGAGCTCATTGAACACCTTTTAAGACGCCGGCTGGGAACCTAAGATGGAGCAGGCATTATTTTCCCATGTAAGATATCCGCAAATTCCTTTTCCGATTTTAAAACTCTTACAACATTATGGCAGAAGATATGAAAATACAGTTGTCTTCATAAAATAGCGTATTTATCATAACACGAAGTTTCCTGGTAGATGGACTGGGGGAGGTTATGGTTCCATCAGTGGCCCCTCACGCTTCCCTCAGGCCACTCTTTTACACATCTTGTGGGAGCTTGTGAAAGATTGTTCTGGCTGCTGCTGCTGCTGCTGCTGCTGCTGCTGCTGCTGCTGTGTGCTGCTGCTGTTGCTGCTGCTGTTGTTGTGCTGTGTGCTGTGTGTGCTGCTGCTGTGTGCTGTTGCTGTGCTGCTGTTGCTGCTGTGTGCTTGCTGTGCTGTTGCTGTTGCTGCTGTTGCTGTTGCTGTTGCTGCTGCTGTTGCTGCTTGTTGCTTGCTGTGTGCTTGCTGTTGCTGTTGCTGCTGCTGTTGCTGTTGCTGTTGCTGTTGCTGCTGCGTTGTGCTGTTGCTGCTGTTGCTGTGCTGCTGCTGTGCTGTTGTGTGTGCTGTTGCTGTGCTGTTGCGCTGTTGCTGCTGCTGTGTGTTGCTGTGTTGCTGTTGCTGCTGTTGGCTTGCTGTTGCTGCTTGTTGCTGCTGCTGCTTGTGCTGTTGCTGTTGCTGTTGCTGTTGCTGCTGTTGCTGTTGCTGCTGTTGCTGCTGTGCTGTGCTGTTGCTGTTGCTTGCTGCTGCTTGCTGTTGCTGCTGCTGTTGCTGCTGTTGCTGCTGCTGCTGCTGTTGCGTTGTTGTGCTGCTGTGCTGTTGCTGTTGCTTTGTTGCTGTTGCTGCTGCTTGCTGTTGCTGCTGTGCTGTGTGCTGTTGTGTGCTGCTGTTGCTGTGTGTTGCTGTTGCTGCTGCTGCTGCTGCTGCTGCTGCTGCTGTTGCTGTTGCTGTTGTGTGCTGTTGCTGTTGCTGTTTCTGTTGTGCTGTTGCTGTTGCTGCTGTTGCTGTGTGTTGTTGCTGCTGTGTTGCTGCTGTGTTGCTGTTGCTGCTGTTGCTGTTGCTGTTGCTGTTGCTGTCTGTTGTTGCTGCTGCTGTTGTTGTTGCTGTGTTGTTGTTGTTGCTGTTGCTGTTGTGCTTGCTGCTGTTGTTGCTGCTGCTGTTGCTGTTGCTGTGTTGCTGTGTGCTGTTGTTGCTGTGTGCTGTTGCTGCTTGCTGCTGCTGTTGCTGTTGCTGTGTGTTGCTGTGCTGCTGTTGCTGTTGCTGTTGCTGTTGCTGCTGTGCTGTTGTTGTTGCTGTTGCTGCTGTTGCTGTTGCTGTGCTGTTGTTGCTGTTGCTGCTGCTGCTGTTGCTTTCTGTTGTGCTGTGTTGTTGTTTTGCTGTGTGCTGTGCTGTTGCTGTGTGTGTGTTGCTGTTGTGTGTTGTTGCTGCTGTGTTGCTGTTGTGTTGCTGTTGCTGTTGTTGCTGTTGTTGTTGTTGCTGTTGTCTGTTGCTGCTGTTGTGTTGTTGTTGTTGCTGCTGTTGTTGCTGTGTTGCTGCTGTTGCTGTGTGTTGTTGCTGTTGTTGTTGTTGTTTGTTGCTGTTGCTGTTGCTGTGCTGCTGCTGTTGCTGCTGCTGCTGCTGTTGTTGTTGTTGTTGCTGCTTGTGTGTTGTTGCTGCTGCTTGTTGCTGTTGCTGTTGCTGCTGTTGCTGTTGTTGTTGCTGTTGCTGCTGTTGCTGTTGCTGCTGTGTGCTGTTGCTGGTGTTGCTGTTGCTGTTGTTGTTGCTGTTGCTTGTTGCTGTTGCTGGTTGCTGCTGTTGTTGCTTGCTGCTGTTGCTGTTGCTTGTTGTGTTGCTGCTGTTGCTGTTGTTGTTGCTGTTGCTGTTGCTGTTGCTGTGTTGTTGCTGTTGCTGTTGTTGTGCTGTTGCTGCTGTTGCGTTGCTGCTGCTGCTGCTGTTGCTGTTGTGCTGTTGCTGTTGCTGTTGTTGCTGCTGTTGCTGCTGCTGCTGTTGCTGTTGCTGTTGCTGTTGCTGCTGCTGCTGCTGTTGCTGCTGCTGTTGCTGTTGCTGCTGCTGCTGTGCTGTCTGCTGCTGCTGCTGCTGCTGCTGCTGCTGCTGTGGTGGTGGTGGTGGTGGTGGTGGTGGTACCTGACATTACGACACTGCAAGCTAGACAGTCTCACTGAATATGTTGGTCAGAACTTGGAATAAACTGTGGTATCGATTAATGTGTTATGTTGAAAAATGGTATAAAATACCAACTGCTTAATAAGACACATGTGCAACATTTGCGTATCTTTATTGTTGAAACGTTTCGCCACTTTACTGGCCACTAGTTGTGCACGTGTTGCTAAGATCTGGCAACTCTGAGCGCCTCTAAATACTATATTAGTTTAGCCACCATATGCCGACAATTATATTTTCCTGTTACCATTTTATTGTAAAAAAATGGTAAAAGAAAAATAAATTGATTAAAGGCTTTGTGATAATATCTTCATAAATTTTATTTTCCGTGTCTACGGTAGAGCATTTTCAGAGATGTTGTATAACTCACACTCAAGATCAGATAACAGATTTCATTATCTTGAGGAATCCATCCTGTGTGACCGAATATGAGGGAAAATATAGATAGCTCTTCTTCCCAGAATTTAACAGTCATACAAAATAGTGTAGCTACATACTTCGGGGTATTCCCACACCGTAGCAGCACACTGCGAGTGTTCTCACAATGCCATAGTGTAGCAGCACACTGCGAGTGTTCTCACAATGTAACCCATATACAACAGTTGCAGCACACTGCAGATATACCGGTTTTGCTACTTAATAAAAACAGTCTTGCCGTTCTCGACCAACTTGAACCTGAGAGCAGACCAGTCTTGCTCCATCCTGCTGACACCTCCCTAACGCCCTCCCTCCCATCCCCATCCTGACTGACTGGCTTGTCCCAGTCAGCAACCCTCCCTCTTAACCTCCATCAGCAGTCTCCTTCACCCTCCATCAACAACCCCCTCTCATTCTCACCTACCCTCTCACCTTTCTCTCTTTCTCTCTATCCCTCAAATTCCACACTCACCTTCCCCACTTCACACTCCCACCACCCAAAACAACCACCCACCACCCCTCAAGAATCCTAAAACCAGTCCCTGGGTTACCACAGCAACATCTTGTGTCAGTGTTGAGAAGCCTTGATCTGTGTGAAGTTGCTGCCTCCCCCTCCAGGTGCCTTTCCTGACCTTCTGGTGCTTGTCAAGTTCATTGTCTTCTGGTAATAGTCAAGTTTCTACACCCAAGAGGTGACTGACTCTGTGGCTGTGTAAATTGTTTGTGAAATCAATCCACGAGCTGCATGGCATTCCGGTGCCTGGAAAATTGCTCTTGAAGGCCCCTTAACAAGTGGTGTGTGTGTCTGCTTGTAGAGCTCTGGCAGCCTTTAGGGAGACAGGGAACATGTTCACCTAAATTGTGCTACTTTTTTTTATAGCAGAGATTCTTCTTCAGTAGTAATAGTAGTTGGTGTTAGAATAATAACATTATTATTATTATTATTATTGGTTGGGAAGTGCTAAGAGTTTGGAGGTCATACAGGGCCTGGGGAGTGACAGGTAATCAGTTATTGTTCAAGGAAGAGGTAGGTAATCTAATTCCCGCCTCCTTGCTGAAAGTCCCATTTCTGACGCAGACTCTTTACCTTGTAAACTGAAATTAAGCTGTGACACCAACTTCGATTTTAGATTTACTTGTACTAATCCCCACCTTTACTAACCCCTAACTTTATCCACCGCTGTCTCGCGTTCATTCTTAACCTTCGCACATATCTGCTTCCCCACATCACTCCACGCAGAGCTGTATGACTTGAGGATTTAGTGCTTAATTCCATAATACTAATAAATTCAATTGTTTGAATTTAGGTTCTTTTCGCCACATTTGTCATGGCCCAAACGAGATATATATATATATATATATATATATATATATATATATATATATATATATATATATATATATATATATATATATATATATATATTATATATATATATATACTATTAAAATATTCAAAAGTCGGCTGTCTCCCACCGAGGCAGGGTGACCAAAAGAAAGAAAATCCCCAAAAGAAAATACTTTCATCATCATTCAACACTTTCACCTCACTCATACATATCACTGTCTTTGCAGAGGCGTTCGATACGAAACAGAATATGTCCCCCCCAGCTGTCACTATCCCAGATTTTAAAGTG